>NDXB01019339.1:159064-275413 GCA_002631895.1 Agapornis roseicollis
AAAAAAAAAAAAAAAAGAAAAAAGAAAAAGTTTAACACAGAAAGTTTAACACAACACTGATTTTTTGGAATGTAGGTACCAGTAACAGGATGTTCTGCCTGTGATTCTGTTATGTTACATATTTGGTTGAACACAGAGTGAAACCAAATGTACAATTTTCATCTTAAGAAACATGATTCACCCGTGACACATTCTTTTCAATTTATTTTTGTATCATTTAGAACAAAAAAGTACTGACTTCCTGAAAATCATGTGGAGTAAATTGTAAGAGTTCCAGCCATACTACAGAGCATTTTCTAAACCAAAGCATCTCTAACTCTGGTAATAGTGCTAAGTATTCTTTCAATGTAAATGCTTTTATACTGAAGTGCAGCATATTACATTTTAGTAAGGCAAAAAAAGTTGTGGCTGAATGAGTGCTTCAAGAAGGTTATGCAAACATTGAAAGAACACTGTGCTAGGCAGCACTAATATAACCTTCCTAGTCCTCATAGGATGTGGGTTTTTGCCAGCAAGGCTGTAATTAGGCACACACTGTAGACAACAAAGAAGCCTTTGGTCGTTCTCTATAGTTCAGAATACATCTCTAAGCAAAAGCTGAGTCTGTATGGGCTTTCAAGTGTGAACCTATGACTTTGTTGTTTGATTTGGCACTACAAATAACCAGAATCCAGCTGTTCCAGTATTTATTTATTCTGTGATACTTCACTTTGTTTCTTACTTCACAGAGTAGTCCCAAAAAGTTCTAAAAGTTTCACATAAGATAAAGCAGTGACAGTAGCTATTTTCACTGGAAAAAGTGTGCCAGCAACTAGGTGACTACCTAAGTGACACGCACAGATCACTGAAAACTGAGCGGTCTTACAAATGAATCAATAACAAATATTCTTCCTCAGTAAGTAGAAAGTCTGAAAAAACACTTTTCCATGTTCATTAGCTTTCTTTTCCTTTATGAATACTTGGCTTCAACGATGACGTGCCTATTCTAATGGAACATCATCTACCCATGAGACAAGACCTGCTGAAGTCAAAGGGAAGGAAGTGTTCACGTGGGTAATTACACAGCAGTCCAAGCAACAGGATCCTACTTTGGCCACTTGCTGAAAACTAGAAATAGTCTCCAATTTCTTTAATTGGAGGCACTTCAAAATGCTGCTTTTAGAAGGCAGTTAGAAGTTTTTACCTAAAGTGAATTATGAAAATACTAATGCTTTCAGTATCCAGGAGGAGGTTGTGTTATGTCATAATTTCATACTTCAAAACTGCAAGCTAATAAAGTAGCATTACCTTGGAAAACGTTTACAGTTCCACTGGCTGTTTAAGTGGGAAATATCATTCACATAGTTACAGTACAGAAGGCAACAAGGGTTAGAAAGGTGATGTATCGCAATCAGTAATAATGCGTGTGAAACATTGCTTCGTTGTTATTATTTTACATTATAATTACATTTATCTTTCCACCTATTTTCTGAAATAATCTTTTGATCAACCCAAATGCCTTATTTAAATTAGTATTTTCCTAGAGTTTATCCCAGAGCTTCACAACTGAATGACCAAGGAAGTGACTTCATTTCTATGCAAATGGCATGAGTTTCAGTGCATGAAACAGGTGAAGGAATCCGGACCACTGCTTCACAGAGTATGAAGTTAATGAGCATTTTAACAATGCAATAGCCTTCACCGGCAACGTCAGACAAAAGCTCATAATACATCTATAGCATGATATACATTTATTTAGAATGACATAAATGAGTCCTCAAGACATGCTACGCTGTTCCTCCTCTTACCTGTGCAGAAGGAAACTCAAAGAATTCAAAAGGGATTGGGAAGAATACAAGGGTACACATTTCAAAAAGGTATTTTGTGCATATTTGGTGTTTCAAACATGACATAAAAATAAAGCACAACCCTCAATTGGTATCCTACCTGGAGGTCCTTCACATTTGGAAACGGAATACCTATGGTTATAACTGCACGGGCATTCTCATCACAGAAATCCAAGCCTTCACTAACTTTTCCTCTGCAAACAGCTATAAGGAGTGCTCCATCTTGAAGAAGCCAGAGAGGAATACACAAATCATTCCCAGTGATAAACTGAGTATCAGAAGAAAGTTTTACTAACATCTTTCAAGAGACCAACATCGTTAAAGAGCTTAACACAGCAGAGCATAATACACCACGTATCAGTCCAGAAAAGGTAAGTGGATATAAAAGTATAGACTTCTCTGTTAAAGGGATGAGATTAACTCCACTTTGATCAGTAATATTGTGTATGATACTGAGTATCAACTAGCTAAGTAATTTCGCACTACATAATAGAGTAGTACTTAATTATGCAAGAACCCTATGTATCTACAACAAGCTTCTAAATTTTAAACCTTGAATTTTGCACTCCCAAAATCACACTATTGGTTTTTTGCCATCTTCTATACTAATATTTAAGTCTTTTGAGAAGAAATCCTATATTGACTGCACTGTAAGATGGCAATTAACAGCTATGCAACTAACAGTAAATTTGACTCTCTGAGAAGCTGCTTTAACACCCTGTGGGACACACAACTGCACATCCTTACACAGCTCAGTGCCTTTTGGATATCATGATTAGGATTACGCATCGTCCTGTACTTCCCTACATCCTCATGCAACAATATAAGTAGCAGTTAATCTGCCTCATTTACCACAATAATTTATTAAAATGAGATTAATTTAACTGTTCATTCATACCTTATTCTGTTAAGCACTTTAAGAATCCCTTTTGTTTTTAACTTGAAGATTCTGTATCAACTATTTTGTATGTCTGAAGAACGTACCTCTTTCTCCTTTACATTTTACTGCTTCATAGTATATTTTAAGCAGTTCATCAAAGTCACTCTTTGCCCCTCCTTGAGGCTCTACAATGACTGTTTTCACCAGCTCCAGGTTTTTCCATAAGCCAGTATGCATCCAGCGATCTTTCAATTTGTCCAACAGCTGAAAACAAACAGAAAAATCCAGAAGTGAAATTATCCAGGTTTGTATAAATGAAGCTCCCCTACCATACACTGCTCCACAGCTATGCAATACTTTATAAACACAATGGCCACTAATTTTGCTAATTAGAAAAGCTGAAGTTTTTTGAGTTATAAAAGCAAAACTCTAAATCTATGAGAGTGGTCACTAGAGAGCATCTTCTGGTACTCCACAAAGCAACAGGAATGTCACCCAAAGACAAAATAGGAATTATCTGGTTTTCTGATTACTCAGTAAGTCAGTAAGACTAAAACCAAATTCTAAGTTAATAATAAACAAGCCTTTATATCTTATATTTCCACAATATTTCAATATATTTTAAATTACATAGGTAAATTGGGGTGGAAGGTATTTATGCAGGATTTAGCAACAGCCTCCTCAGCTTCTTGAAGGGCCTTCAGCTTTGTTATACCTACCGGATTCTGAACTGTGCACATTTTACTCCAAATCAGTACATGTTCAAATCTAGAAGCAAATAAGCTTGTTCCACATCTAGTGTGAAGGTACTGCATTACAAAAAGCAAAGTTTAAAATCACCCTGGAAATGGAGTGGACAGAGGTAAATACTTTATTTCACTCCATTTACTATTCAGTGATCACTAGCGTGATACTAACCATTGTGCAGTAGAGTTACCCAGGTACAGAGATTTTAAATTCTCAGATTTTGTAATAAGGGTTATGCTCTTCATTTGTCTGTGCTCCCCTCAACTCCACACACTGAAGCCTTTCTCAGTATTTTGCTTCAGGCTATATAAAACTGCTGTATCTGGAACCTGCACTTGCCCCAGCTGACTCCTCAGAAAGCCTCAGCATGGATTAACTCCAACCCCGCTTGCCTTGCTGATGCACTCCAGCCAAGATCTCAGCACCTTGAACGGTTGAGTTGTAACAAATTTAATCTGTCCCATGTCCAAATATCGAGTTGAAGTGTTACTGTGAAGCAGAACTAATGGCAACTGTCGCATTTGAGTTTAAAGGGAGAACACCTGCAAATTCATATGAGACTCTTTACAAGAACCTGTGCATTATTTCATGTTCTCTGCATTAAAGATCTGAACTTATAACATCAGGTATTTGGATTAGTTCCTTTGGAGGTACATGTGGTTCAGAGGGGACAAATACTGTATTATTCTTGAATTTTCACCAGCTTTGTTCAAACCTCTGTTCAGAGAATTACACGTGCGTACTACTGATGTGACACCATCATCAAGCAAGCACTGAGAGACTAAGTGATGAATAGTAGGAACAGTTTGCTACACACATAGATGTTACTTTAAAATGAATCATCTCCTCTTAATGTGTCTGTCCTACTTCTTGTCCCCTTTGCTACCAGCTCTGTCATTTCCTGGCAGCATCCCATCTGTAATCTTTTATCTAAAAGGTCGTAATACTATGACGAGCAATGACTGTCCATCTTGCCATCCACAGCCTGCCACTATGTCTTTAGTTCTTGGATATGACATGGAGATAATTCTGGTAAAGAAAAGAATCAAACATATTATGCCTCTAAGTACATCCATTTGGGATCTGCTAGAGCTGCCAGTGACTGTAACACTATTAGCTTTCCAGATTACATTCTTCCTCCTGTGAAATTAATGTCTGCCTAGGCCTCCACTTAGCCATCTATATGCTAAATTCACCTCCAGCACTGCCTGCCATTTACCATGCATGACAAGAGGCAGCCAGTAAGATAATATAGACAGGATATATTTGGGTATGTGTGAATTTCACATTTACATACATAAACTACCTACACTTTGGCTTCTAGGGGTCACTCACCCCTGACTTTCTCCTCCTCTTATCATCCTTCCTACTGAAATCACCTGATATTTTTCACAAAAAACCCTTATGAAGTGTTCTTTAAAGAAAAATTGTTTCTTCATTCAAGAGAACCAAAGTCTGTTGAAAGTCTCAGAAAGAACAAAATTCCTTACAAAATTTACTTAATCCCTCTAATCCACTGTATTTCTCTCATGCTTGAAAAGAGTGTAACTTATTTTCATAGTTGGAAAGGCAGCAGTAGAAAAGCATCCTCCAAATGCTAAAAACATCTTTTCTGTGGGTTACACAACCACTCTTTAGACCATAACAGGTTCAGGTTTCTTATTGACAGCAACCATCACAATAGAAAAATCTATGATTTTTGATGGACATATGTGAATTATTTATTAGAATCTTCAGCAAGGATGGAACAATTCATTTAATTCACACAAAAGCTATTACCCCTTCCATTTAATGGAGTTCGGTAGATGTGGAAACTTCCTGGTACGCAGGAAAGCATGCACAAACACACACAATACGCTACAGACAGAGACACTCAAACAACAAGAATTATGGACATGGCTGGATACAGATGAATAAAATATAGAACCCATACATGCCTCATAAAAGCTAGGAACCAAGTGCAGGTTTCTCATAAAAAATTATTTCACTTTGGGTTGAAAAAGTGCAAATGGGAGGACGATATAATGCCGGGAATCTCAGGAAGCAAACATTAATGCCCACAGTCACTCACTTTTTCTACCCAGGGGAATAATAGTTTCTGCAGTAGAAGGCAGTCGGTGTATATTTTATTAAATCCCTTAAAAATGGATTCTCAAATGGTTTATTATCAAATGGTCTTCCTCCAGGAGAGCAGAAAATCTTGTTAGAAAGGATCTGTCATCTTCCCATGCACCACTGAGGGATGTTTACTTTGATATCTTTTTCCTTTTTTTTCCTTTCTGCAATTTAAAGACCTGTAAGCTATGATCATAGACACTATGAGCTCAGTACTCAGATTCACCATTCGTCTTTGTCAGCATCCCCCCTTTTAGGCAGTTTTTGAAGCGCTTTTGAAGTTTGGGAATGGGGGAAACTATTTTCTCAACATCTTTGCCATTACGTTGCACTCCTAGGAAAAATCCTCTTCTGTGTCGACGAAGGAAAAGCTTTGCTTCTTCCCATCTGCCGCTTCGTTTTATACAGTGCCAACAATTGCATTAGGGGTTTCCCATGTCACGAAGCAAGACCAAAGACTTGTTTAATGTATTTTACCCTAAGGCAAGATCATTGTAATTTCCAGCATCTTAGCAAAGTTGAGAAGTTAACTTGCAGCAATCAAGTTGCTGGGGATGCACTTTTCCTGTAGCATTCATTACCTCGTGGCAGTGATCTTTGAAGTAGCAATTCCCTGAAATGAGGGAGGGCCTACCAGAAAACACTGTTAACATGTGAGTTACTTATTCTGGTTTACAGCTCCCTAGCTCTTTCCCTGCTATAAGCACCTGCTACTGAATTTATTTACTTAGAATGTTCCTTAATGAATGGGTTGCACATTGCCAGCAGAGTAAAAACATAAGAAATAATCCCTTCATCAAAAAGTGCTTGGGGAAACAACAGGACAAGTAAAAATACGAAAGATCATTCAAGAGCAGTGCAGGACAAAAAGGATTATGACCTAAGCAGCAAAGTAAAATAATTCTGGCTTTATCGACTAATTTAACAACTATCACCTATGTAATAATAAGTATCAGTTACAGTTGTAATGTATATTCTCGTGCACCTTGAAAACTCTTATGTTGTCTTGTTACCCATACATTTATATAATGATAACTGATCAACAGGTATTTCAAGGTGCACAAGTATCTTATAATCTGCTTAAAAGTCTGCTGTTATACATTAAAAATCCCACTTCTCCTAACTTTGGTACTTTTTCATCTTGTTTCTATGTAATTAGATATGAACTCCAGTTTTCATTGTTATTCAGATATGAATATTAACTGGGGGGAGAAAGGAAACAGCCATTAGGCTTTTCTTAATAAAAATCAGTATTGGCACGACTGTTAGTGCAAAAAGTCAGAGATCCTCAAGGGACTAACATTGATCTAAAAGCCTTTTCCCAAGCAGAGCTCTTCATGTGTTTGCTACCAGAATTTTCTTTTTGAATAAGCACTGCTTCAAATCAAAGTGTGTCTCCAGTGGGCTGGAAACGTGTTTGAAGGGTCAGACAGAAGTTCTACTCACAGTCAGCATAAAACTTCAGCAATGGAAAATAGACATCTATGGCCAGCACAGGGGCTGAGCAACAGGACTTACCTCACTAAACTCCACTTTGGTAGAACTAAGAGAGCAGTCACGTGCAGAAAACAGGGTTATCATCCTATCCACCAACATGTAAACATAACACTCAAAGACATACAGTGCCACTGTAATGATGCACTCTTAGATCATCTTTCAAGTATCAGTCCATTAATGTACTTTCCACATACAGACACCAAAATTCTCGTTACATAAAAAGAAGTGAGGAAGAGGTGGAGTCAATTTTAGAAGCAGCTAAAAGCTCATAATACAACCATTTTCCTCTAATTTTCAGTAATGTTACATGGTAGCATGTTTTGCTTTTTAAAAATATAATATAGGCATATGCATCTTAAAATAGTTTCTAGCTATGGTTTGTAAAATTGACAAGACTGGCCTGGGCCATTCCCCACTGGATACATATAAATGATTACAGAAATTATTTCCAAAGGAAATCTAGACTGACTATAGACATGTAGATTAATGACTTAAAACATGGAATAAAGGGATCCCCCAACGCTCTAGCAGATGGGGAACAATACAGTTTTACATCTACAAAACCGAATGAGATTATATTCTTTTTTGTAGTGCGCAGACTAGGGAAATTACAGATTCTCTCATTAAGGAGTTTCTTTTTCCATATAACTTCAGAACCGTCTTGCAGATTTATTCTTTAACTTTACAGTATCAAAACCATTTTAAGAAGCTACAGACATATGTACCTGCATCCAGCTACACCTCTCTTCTGGCCCTTTCACAATCTTACATTCTGACAAAGACCATAAATTCCACAAGTACACAAAAAAAATCAACCACAAAGCAAGGAAAATTTCTCCAAAAGCAACTCCAGTCCAGCCAGGATGAGGCAACAAAACTCAAATCTATTCCTTTAAATAAAATAATACATTTTTTTCCAACACATGGTGCTCTAATCTTGAATTTAGTGCTCCTTCCGCTCTCTTCTGAGCCATATTTACATTTCTAAAAATGAAACAGGTATCCCAGCATATTTTAAACATATCTTAATAAGGTCTTACACCTTTCCAAAGTATACAACACTTAAGGTCTCACAAGCATTTAAATTTTGAGAACACATTACAAAAGGGAACAAAACCACCATAAAATAAACCATGGGAGATGCAAATCTGCAACTGATGGAGAGTTTAAGTGATTCAGTAGCCAACAAAAGCTACATAATCTCATGACCTAGAGACAGTGCTCCAAACATCTAACAATAAAACTTGATAGCAACAAATACCTTTTGCTTTTCGTAAGACATTTTAGAAGTATTTTGTCTATCAAGAACGTGCAGAAATCTGTCTTTTGAAAACATACTATGTCAGACCTCACCAGCAATGGGCTTAACATTTTAAATGGCTTTTCTGTACATTTTATATTAGATGCAAATATAATTTATACCTTCTTCAGTAACAGGAGATATTAATTTCTGTATCTTTACTCTCCTACTGATCTCATAAACTCTGCTTTGCTTCCAGACGCTGAGTAACTCAGTCCTTCAGTGAGGGCTTCTATCTTATCTAAGCAACAGGAGGCGGCAGTGGAGTGGAGGAGGCAGAGGAGTGCAGATACCAAACGCATACATCGAGTTTTATCAAATGTTTTGCTCGAATGCAGTGCAAGTATCTTGACAGAAAAACAACAGGTGTCAGAACCGAACAAGGAGTTTTTATTTCCTCTGCACCTACTGAAAACCCCTCACATTCAGAGAGAACGCCAAGAAGACATGCAGTTTTCTCACCTTACTACAAACTGTTTTTCACCATTTGGACTGTCTGTGAAGAAAGAACAGTACAGGTTGCTTTATATATCACAGGACAAATCAACCTGCATCTGCCTCCTCTCTTCCTTTTAGTGAAAGAAAAGTAAAAATCTACACACTGACAGATCCTTCTGCAAATTTACGCTATTAGGATGGAGAACATCATATTTTCCACTAAAGTAACCCTCTGATGATCTCAAGGCACAGATGTTTTTATAATGTATCTAATTCCATAGGTATTGCATTACCTTTAATAAGCTTCCAGGATGCTGCACTTTGCTGAGTCAGCTGCTTAGCTACAGCTGTAACTCTGTTAAAACCACCCTCCCCTGCCTCAAAGCTCTGGTCTGCTCAGCACGATGGCTGAATACCTGGGTGAATGCTGTCTTTCTATTATGAAAGAATGAAACTGTCTCCATATTAGTGACAGTCCCAACATACATTCAGTCATTAAGAAATGCATTTAGTATGTCATTTACACGCTTAAGGCCTTAAATTCAGGACATTTCAAAGTAGCCAAACTCACACCCACTTTTTTCAAATCACTTACATACTGGTATCACAGGCTCTTTAGCAACTAAGATGGTTTGGAGAAGTAGAGAACTAGCAGAAGTTATTTAACAGTTCTGTGAACTAAAAGGGTTGCCAAGCCTGTGTACTAAATGACCCAGAATCCTACAGGTAACTGACCTCCAGAACTACTAGAACTCTTCAACGTGGGGGGAAACAACAGTTTATAAAACCAACACGGTGGCTTGAGATCAGTCATTGATTCCATTTGCACCTTTAAAACCAAACAAATCATGAAAACCAAAACCCAGCAGCAACAACAGAAATAGTCCTTTCTGGTTAAAAGTGAACACAAAGGAAACAGAAGAAGGAAGAAAGTAAACAGAGTACTGAAACAGGAATAAAAGATTTCAGGGACCAGAGGTAACTGTCTGGAAGGATTTGTGTGAAAGGAAAATGCTGAGTTTCCTTACAGAAACAGGAGGGAAAATATTTGGGCCAATGAACCAATAAAACCTAATGTCCGTTATCCAAAACTTTAAAATGAATTTGGAATAGCACTTCAGAACTATTAAAAATAGCACTATAAAAAGCACAATGTCCCTTAAGAAGAATAAAAGGTCACATGTATGCAAAGAAAGCAATGAAACCCAATAACATTTATCAACATCACCAAAAATATTACCTGCTTTTAAAAGGACTGAAAGAATATGTGCCTTTCGGCCACCAGTCATTTCCCAAGCTGCAGAATCAATTTACATTTCATCTTTGTGCCTTTTTTCATTTTTAATCAACCTTTACACCTTTTCAGCAGTGATTTTATTCTCGATGCATTCCTCACCAAAAAAGAAAACCCCTCAATTTAGCTTGACACCCAGACATTTGCACTGCACGGGACTGGGGCTCCACCAGCCAAGAATAACTTAGTCCATTGAATTATTTAAGCAGTTGTTTGCACTCAATTAGATTTTCATGAAAGGTTAAGCAATAGACTGATTCACAGAAGCCTCTTTGTGGTTATGGGAGGTATCTAACATAATACAGAGAGATATTTAAAATTCATTCTTTTAAATGACTAAGCTGATACAAAATACCTCAGTATCTAGTCATAAAGAAAAAGATATTTAAAGATTCAAATTCCATTTTCTCCACTTCTAACAGATTTCAGTTAAAGAGAACATAAAAACATCTGTCCCTAAAAGTTTTCATTTGTGAAGTAAAATCTACTCTCAGAATGCTAATTTCTCACTGTTAATGGGAAACTGGAGGCAAATACCAAAAGCTCATATAAATACATATGCACAGGTAATCTTTTCTTTATGTGCCAAAAATAAACTGAGTCAATGCAGCATTTTAATGGAAACAGGCCACACAAAGATGCTATTCTTATCAAGGAAAGGCTATGCCTCCTTTCTGCTGCACATTTCCCTAACTATTTATTATCATCATGGGGCTACCACAAGCAATGCAAAGAAGCTTCCAAGCTTCTTTTGAACCACACACGGTTTACAAAGTACTAACTCCCAATCAATTTCTGTCTGGTCTCGCTTTCCCGAAGTTTCTATGCTCAATGTTTGCAAACAGAATACACATAAATATGAAAATAAAAAGTTAAACATTTTTTCTGTGATCAAGAAAATGAAACCAATAATTAAACCGTACAGGGAAAACAGCATGCTCAGCAATTCTGATTTCTTCTTTTTAAGGAATAGGAAGACTAGGCAAGACAGAGGGGAATTTTAATATGGGAAGACCTTAGAAAAGTCCTGAAATAAAAGTAGACATTATGAAGGAATGAGACCAGAAAACTTCAGCTTTGCATAGATAGTCGTGATTCCAAAATTAAAGCAAAATCACTGGAGTTGACGTATGGTTCTGTCGGACAAATTATATTGTACTGGAAAGACTTTGATAGTCCAGAGATGGAATCCAGGGAGTGGTGAAGGGACTTTGCCCCAAGTCACATCTCTTCCAGAGTTATGAAGAAAGATCACACAGTCTTTTCATTTTCCTAACAGGTGATCTATATCATGGAGTCCTTCCCCTACACATCTCCTGGGAGAAAGCTGCCCTCAATTGGAAATCTGCAGTACTACTACATGTGCTATTTCATGAGGTTTTTCATTTTGAGATCTCTTACCATTTCTTCACTGCCATGTAAGAGTCTGTGATTTTCAAGAACTTGGGGGAGAAAGTATCTTTTTAAGTTCAGAAGTACTGATTTTCCCAGGGAAAATTTCAAACAAACGTGAAACCCAAATATTTAGGACTAAGACTAACATGTTAAGATAGCCACATATGCTAGGCAATGCAGGGTTATATCTGTGCTAGCCCACACAGGCTTGGCAGCCACACTGTGGGGGGGAAGAAAGGCAAAAAATACTAAAGCTACTGTGCAACTCAACTACATGATTAAACTAAACCCTGAACATGGTGAAAAACTCTGTATTACAAACAAGATTCTGATCACCATGTGCACACTCCAGCACAATAAAAGGTGAATAATTCATACTCATTTTCAAAGGTAAAGTATGCATCACTCAACCTGGGGCAAACACAGGGGATTTCACTGGTATGATTTTTCTTTAGGGACAATGACAAAGTGCCGCTCACCAGCAGGAAACTGAAGCACTGAACTGTGTTCCATGTGCCATAAATCAACACTGCAGCCTACAGGATGTCTCTATGGTACCAACATACCATCAATTTTTCAATAACCTCCTTAAATAATGGAATATGTGAACGGTGACAACAGTAATGAAAAATGAAATGTTTTGCACGCCAAAGACTCTAGAATAACATGGTTAATATGCTGCTTCTACAGTTAAAGAAGCTTCTTTATATAAAATCTTTTCCCCAAAAAACCCAATCTGTTTTACCACAGAACAATCTGGATAGCCTTTGAAGCATTCGGTCTTTGAGCTCTGTCACAGCTGTTTCTAAACAACCTGCTTCAAAACAGGGTGTCTTTTGTGGTTTTAAAACCAACCAAGACAACAGCTTTCTGTGTTACCAGAATTGCCTGTACATTCACCCTAGGCTATCATTACACTTGCACGTTCCAGTGAGGGAGCAATCCCTCGCACAAAGAAAGCTCTCTAGAAAAAAAAAGTATTTTCTAAAAGGATTGTGTAGATCCTGGTCCAGAATCAAATCCCAAATTATTAATTGCTCATTGATGAAGTCAGTATCCTTCACTGCTGCCCACCATGAGCCAAAACCCAAGTTCACTCTTCTTTGACCTCTTTTTTTTTTTCCCCAGAATAAAGAGGGAAAAAAGGACAAGGTTGTCTCAGTGGCACATGAGCAGTGAAGCACAGTACCATCTGGGAGAAGTGATTCAACAGACGTGCAGGCATGAGGCTGATCAAGTCTATGAATACTCACACAGTAAAAGGGGGCAGGCAGATGCCTGTCATGAGGAATTGGCACCAAGGGTGGGAGAGTAACAGGTTTTAGTTTTTAGTCTTCTATTAACAGTAACAGAGAATATATTTTTATATATATAGAAGCCATTTTACTCCTGTAGTTATTATATCATTCAAAGAAAAAGTAATACTCCTTTACTTCAGACAGCTTAATCATTTTTCACTGTTATACAGCAAATCGGTGCACATATCAGATAATTTCTCAGCAACAATCATGTATTGTATGCATGATGTTGAGCTCTGAATAAGTAATGACATAATGATAAATTATGATAACAGGGAACCATATCAACTCTTACTCTTGAAGAAATCTAAAACCTGTCGTTTGGGAAGCAGGACCAATTCCACACCTAAGGCAGATGTTCAGATACAGAAATGCAAAGTGAAAAAACCTTCTCCAGTCACAGCAATGCCAATGATGACCCTTACCCATGTCACCAGTAGTAGAAACACATATTTCATTCAGAAGCAATAAGAAAGAAACAATCTCACATAGCAAGAAGCTATTCAATGACTTCACTGAAAGAAAGTTTCACAGTAATCTGTGACTAAGTATGTAACTGTTAACTATAACATTTCCATAACAAGAAATAAGATAGGGTTCCACAGGTAAAAGAGCATGAATAATAAGAATGAATCATAAACTCTTCACAGAATGACTCTGATGCTGGGGAGGAAACCTGAAGGCAAGATCTCTAAACACAAACTTTACTATAAATCCACTGACCTCACTGGAAACGTTAAGACTCAAGTCCCAACTTTCCAATGAGGTAGAATTGCTCTAAATTTTGAAAATTCCAAGAATCCCAAGAATATTCTTGTATACACCACTACATAGTGTGTTCTGTATCAGCAATCTAAATATATGCTTTTAAGTATATTTTATCTCATATAGAGAGACAAGTCACACAAGTCACATCTCTACCACATCAGGCACTGAACTTCTCAGAAACACCAAAAAGACCAGGAACTTTGCAGGTTGCAATGGTTCACAACAACAGTAACGCCAACGTAACCTGTGCAAAACACACCATCTTCTTAAAAATAATGTTGCTCATGTATATTGCTCCCTATTAATAACTTTTTTCATCCCACTTTCTCTCCACCTCGTTAAAAGCTCTTGTGGAAAAAGACACAGCGACTGCAATTGTTATTTACTATTTGGACTCTGAGATTCACCCAGTGCAAAATTCTCCACTGCGAAAACTCATTTTCAATGCAGATACTACTGGAATGGTAAGAAAAATAAATGAGCAGGAAGTGTTAATTACAAAAGAAATTGGAGCATGTGTTAACTAGACACAACAATTCGGCTTGCAGCACTTTGACAACTCAGAGCTCAGACGTGTGAAACAATAGTAGATTTTCAGTTTATTTTCCTGATGCTGTATGCTCAGAGTATTTAAGCTAACAGCATAATAAAATATTAAACTGCACAGCTCCCAGGGTGTGAAAGTCACAAGCAAAACACTCATCTACCAGCACGGCATATAATTTTTTTAGACATAATACCCAATAATCTGCCACAGACTGTAGCTATGGATTCTACTTTATATGATGTGCAGCTGCTATCAGGAAGTATATCTATTCCATGTAAAAAGCAAATGCCACAGGGCACTTGAATAATTGCACACCGCCTGCTGGTCACCGTAGCAGTTCAGTAAGCCACAGAAAGTGTATTTGTTCATTTCTGCAGCCAGTAATTCAAAAAAATACTGTGGGACTCAAATCACACCTAGAAATTTCCCCTGAGCCAATAACACGGAGCTGCTAGAAGACAAGCACCACAGTCACTGCACGCTCAAAAGAGTGGCCATGTTTAGAATGTCTGACTGCAGTAAGCAGTACCTACAGACAGCAAACAGCTCCTCCTTTCCCACAGTTTCTGCAGGTTTCCACAGAACAAGCAGTTAGAACAGTTCATTCCTTTAATATCACCTCACCCAAATTTCCACTCACCCTGAATATTCACCTGAGGAACTTTCCAGTTTATTTGGTTAATATGCAGCATAGAGACTCAGTTAACGAAGCTGTATTTCATACCAACAACTTTATATCATAAACCATATTTCATAAAGAGAGAAGAATTTCCAAATGAGTATCTTTAGATTCTCATATTAAGGTCAACCACTGAAAACCATGTAAAAAAGCATAGTAACGTTTCATCCCTGAGACTGAGCTCTAGCAGTAAAACGAATGACGCTGCTCCCTTCCTTGAGCGTGCAATATCATCTCTTCCCTTGAGCTATCTCTGACACTTCTGTGAACTCCAGATGAGCCAACCCAGTTCACAAAGCCAGCAGAAAACTAACCAGGGAAAATAAAACAACAAGGATAAAAACTTTTCTTTTGTTCTAGAGATCTAAATCTCTGATAAAAAATTCAAAGTAGCACAAGAATGATCACAAGGAAAGGGGGAAGAACTCTGTCATTCAGCAGCAAGCTGCTGGATCATCTCCAACTTCTCTAAGCACATCTAAAGTTTGGATTGTCTCTGATTTCCCAGAAACGAGGAAAATTACCCCATAACCAGTGCACATATCTAGGATCCTGTCATATTATTTAGGAACAAAAACACATATTGTGCAACTATTCAGATTGTCAGTCATCACTCCCCAAAGATAAAATTTTATCTTTGAAGGAGCCCGAGATCAACATTTTTATTGGCCTGCTTTGTGAGTACCACATGTGGATGGTCAAAACTGAATCAGCCATCAGTGACCAAGCAGTAGAGAAAGAAAAAAAGCACAGGAACACCCCAGACACAAACAACTCATGAGGTTAAAGAATCCTAAGTGAAAACATTCTACTAAATTCATAACAAAACAAGCAACAGCTTTAAAAATCTAGGAAAACTTTAACTATATTACACTACAATTATTCCTTTGAAGGATAATTGAGCACGTTCAGCTTTCGTATTTCAAGGAGGTATGTTTGCTGCAGCTTCTATAGTTACACAAGAAGTGATCTTGTGTAGTGTGAACTACTAGCTCCATCTTCAGATTTAGTTCAGCAGAGTAACTTGATTGAACTCATGATAGGAAAGGAAGAGGCTTGCCAACATAACTGGAGGATAAATTTTGTATACCTGGCTATAGAAAAACTCTTCTTTTTGCACAAACTTCACTATTCCTTCTGCTAGTGTCTTTCTCTATTTGAACCAATATCACCACAACAGCCTTCAGTACCCAAGGCAGAGAAAAGAGCATAGTGATGGAATGGTTGAAGTCTTCCACCACACACAGTGATTTTTACATACATATCTTTGATATGCCCCAGTCAATGGGAAATATTGAAACTGTAGACTTCAGAAATCACATTAAAATTTACAGGACCTACTGGAGCTCTCAGAAGACACCTCAGATAATGCACATCAAGCCTGAAAACTGTTCTTTTGCATGAATATGAGGGCCCCAATACCTAGACAGTTTATATTACAGGCATTTAAAGGTTTAAATTATGGAAAAATAGAGAATAAAACTGAAAGTAGATACTGTATATGATTAATGGGAGCAAATAAAACCATAGAAGACGAAGAAGCTAAGATAAAGATCAGAGAGAAAAAAAGTATCAGTGAAGAGTAGGAGTGAAAAGCAAGCAATGAAGAAACAATAGTGGACAACACGTAAAACAAGATTCTATCCATATGGGTTTATTATGTACAAATGTTGCAACACACAGGTTTTGACTTCTGCTCTTTTAGATCACATTGTCCCCAAAGTATGCCCCATCAGCCAGAAATCACTTTACCAAGACTTTCATCAGAGTAATGCAGCTTTAGAATCTGGCAATAAGCCTTTCTTTTGAAAGAAAAAGAAACCAAACCCGAAGGGTCACTGTAGTGTCATGAGCCCACCTCAGCTTCCACGGTTACTGACAAAGCTCCAGTGGCTTCTAGGGGACATTGCACAGAGTGGGTAGTGCCAGGGAAGAGACCCAGACAGCTTCTCACATACTGTTTGATTACTCTTCCAACATTTTGCTCTACTTCCATTGTTGGCTACTTGCACATAATGTGAGACAGCAAGGATGGCAGAATTCTATTCTCTAAAGCGTTTTCTTGGGTTTAGGGTTTCTTACATAGTGTAACAGCATCATTGCAGCTGTTTGGCGAAAGTAAATAAGGCTTCTGGAATAAGAGAATGCCTTTCCCTTGAGGGCAGAAAGCAAATGCTGTGCAGAAAGTGAGTATCATTATTAATTTACAATTATTTCAGAATTTACCTGTGATATGCCAGCCTGTTTGCAGGCTTCCTTTCTTTCCATCCCAAAAATGTGATGTTGGATATTAGCTATAGTTGAAACATCTAAAACTAGACAACACATTGAAATATTCTCTTGCCACTATCATTTTTAAGCTATAAACATTGTAAAATCATATTCTCCATCATTAAAAATATGTAGAAAGTTAATGCTTATGTAACTTCAAGGAAAAAATTTCTGTCATAAAAGATACCTGGTGCAAACAGATCCCTACATCTTGCAAATGTTTACACACAGGAATAAATCTCTTCTTCAAAGTACTTCTACAGCTGTCAACAAGAATAATAAGAACGTTACCCTTGATAGAGCATTTAGCCCTGCATGTAATACCTAAATACACCTAGCTAAAAAAAATAAGCAATCTAATGGAACCCACCCATAATAATATATAATGCATAATTCCTCACCTAAGAACTCCACAATCAGTGTGACTGCACCATGGAGCAACCATCTCTGGTGCAAATAACTGTTTTCCCATTTAATTTTAAAGTCACCTTTTAACTGCACAAACCTAATGGTTTCCACTTTTTTCCTCCATACACATTACAAGCCAAAAGACACCGTGGAATGTTTATCTCTTATCTGGATATTGTCATTTTACTGTCTCAAACTTCTTAAAACAAGCTTTTCGCTAGGGAGGAAATCACTCAGCATCAGACCTAGTGGGGAAACCCTGCACTTGCTCAATGTCTATGGTTTTTACATAGTTCCAGATGTTCAGAACATTAATAATGCACTAACTCGAAACCTCTTTTTGAAACTTTAGAATGTGCAAATTGCATTAAAACCTCTTTGCCCTCATTAATGGTATTGTTACAATCCCAGTACCCTGGAAAATGTTTTTTGGCATTTGTTTAACTTTGTGATACTGCCATTTACTCTTTTTAACAGCCAGTGCTCAAATCTTAATGCTTTTAATAGGCCTGGCTAAACACACTACCATCTTTTGTAAATTTATTGAAGTAATTTATGAAATAAGTAAAAGTTGTCTGAAGGCAGTGTTGGGGTTTTTATTTGATGGCAGCTAAAAAAATGGGTTTCTTATCATTTATTTACAAAACTGTGCTTCAGCAAAGTTTTAGAAATTAAAATATTTTGTTCTTTTTTCAGTCTTACAACTGATGAATTTTCTGACCCAGGCTTCTTGAAAAAGAAATAACAATTCTACCAACCTCATGCAAATCTCAGTAAGAAAGGGGTCCGTCTGAGGCTAAGAAGTGCCAGACATTCAGAATTAATACTGAAACTGTATCCCTCTCTCAGCCTGTCATATGTAGGGGTGGCACATTTATGTCCAGGCCAGGAAACAGCACATTCAAGGACCCAGGCTCATATCCAATGCAGACACACTGCTCCGAAAAGGCAGAAGGGTGCAATAGCAAGAGGTTAAACTGAGGACCTTCCTGTTGGTTCCAAATAACCACCTATACTGAACCCACAGATTCTCAATCTATTTGAAAACAGCACACATTATACCCACTGCCATGCTCTGTTAGATCTACTGCCAGGCTCTATACTGCTCAGACATTAAGGTCTGCCTGCCTGCCTGAAATTGTATAATACCCCCAAAAATGGTTTTGTCAACAGACTAGTGAACAGCACTGCTCTGTAACTTCACTACAGCGTTGGTTGATACCTTAAACATGGAAAGGGAACCAAGCCAGTCAACAGAGGTGTTCCAGTCCAAATGCATTTATTATCACCCAATCCTGACTCTTCTCACTGAAGAAAACATGATCAGTCAAGAAAACAGGAAAATGGGACAAGATTGACAGGACCTAAGCTCTGAACTAGCTGCTCTTAAGATGAGATACACAGCAACTCAAATGTGAAATTCAGCATTTACATTTTGCTAAAGTTACTATAGATGTATCATTATAACCTTACCCCAAAATTCTCAAGGAGAACAGCAAATGCAATGCAGCATTAATTGGGCTGTATCTATATGTTAATAGTAATACAATGCAACATAATAGTTCTGCCAGGTCCAAGACGTTTCCCTCTACAAAACTATTTGATACGGTATAATGCAAAATACACAGCAACAGTGTACAGTTGCTGAGCAAGGCTGCTTTAACCTCTAAAGTTAATGCTTGGCAAAAGAAAGCAAATGCAAATGAAATAGAATTAATCTGAATCAGTGGAGAACACTAGATCTTGAAGGTGGAAGCAGAAAAAAAAAGGCAGTAAACAAATTTTGGCTTCTCAAGAGAAGAATATTTCTTAATTCTTCAGGTTTACTGTTTGAAAAGCACCATTCAAACCCTTCTGGGCAACTATGTTATTTTACAAATGTTACTTTCAAGTTATGGCTCAACAATTAGCAGATACAAATTCAGTAACAATGCCTCACAGGAAAAAAAAACAAACAACAAAACAACAAGCAAAACACAAGAAAACCCCAACATTAACATCACTGGCCAAAGCATATTGTGTAGAAAAGCTACTAAAGGTCAGTTAATTCATCATGATGGATTATCACTAAAATTTATAAGCATTAGCATTTTTCTCCTTGCTGGATACCTTGACTTTGATATGACACATACTGGATGAATCATCTAAGATGCAGGCACCAGGCAAGATATATCTTAATGCAGACAGGTTGGCAACAGGAACCCTAATGGTCCTTACCTTAATCTCATTTAAAAGCATCTTAGATTTCTGAGTAATCTTTTCACCTTCTGATATTCTCTTTTATAGTGTGTTTTGCTGGAGCTGCTACTGATTTTCACATAAATTCATTTTTGTTGCATAATATCACCAGGTTTAGTAGCCCTCAAATGATCTAGGTTTGCAATTTAATCAATGCTAAGATTAAGCTTATGTTAAAAAAGTCAACATGCCAGAAAAATTTGTCTGTTATTGTAGATTACCCATTTGTGAAACATGGAATCACAGCTGCTCAGAACAGACCCCCCCCAAACATGGAGATGTGTGTCTGATGCACTGTTTTATTCTCATCCATATATTTGCCTCCACTGCATTATTAATCTCAGATATTTTCCATACGTATTTTTTAAACCGTCACTTTGCAATGAAAAATATGTTTATTCAAATACCTGATCAAGATAAAAGGAAGTTTCTCTACTATTGCTTTTTTCCTATTCACATTGCATCTGGCAATTCCAAATTACACAGACAGACCAAGGTGGCAGACTTTGGCCACAGAACTGCACTGAGCTGTTTCTGCTACAGCTGTTTTGATAAGAAAACCCCAAACAATGACGCAGGGGATAGAAGGGGCACAGAAGATAACTACAAGATTATTTTTTATTCAGACTTTCTTGCAGTAACACAAGCTCATACATTAGGCAAAAAGATCTTCTGAAAGTAACTTCTCAGCTGAAGTATCTTCTTAAACAGATCATTAGGAAAGAATGCAGGTTTACGATGTTGAATTCTTTACCAAAGAGTTGAATAACAATCTACACATTATAAATATCTTGTTGTAAGGGGCACTCCAGAGCAAAATATAGACAAGTGACTACTACCTCTTCCTGGCAATGGACAGCTTCTTCAAAGAAATCTAGAATCTCCCAGGAAATAATCTATCTAAAGAAGCACTAATAGAGAAAAATGCAAGCCATTAATGGATGCTTTCTGCAAGCATTAGCACTGGAAAGAGTATGTGACTGAAACGCCAGCTGCTACAGCAACAGACCCTACTGACATTTATAGCATCCATCTCCAATGTTCTATGAGCAGGAGCCAGTTTTTTTGTTTTATGATTAGGTCAATGTGGTGACATTTAGAAATTTCACTTGCCCTCTATTTGTACATGGAAACTTCCTAGTACTTTAACATTTTCTAGGTGAGTACGAGATAGTTTTTCTATTATACACTTCAGAAGCCTGAAACAAATCACTAAATTTCTGCCAGAGTTTGTTTCTCCAGCTCTAATGTGAATACAGGAGTCAGTCATCACTTTCATCAAGTACTGGTAAATCATTATGTTCATGTATAAAAAGCAACCTGAAATTCCAGAAAAAACATAGTGAAACAAATACTACTCATAAAAGCTCCTTAAATTCCAGACTGGGAAGTTTAATGATATTATTTGTTCTATTTCTACCAGAAATATATTTTCAGCACTGCGTAGTGAAGCTCTGCCTAACAGGACAAGCAAGAAGAGAACTCTGCCTGGTGCTTGCATTAGGGTCCCAACATCAGTCATCACAAACTGCCTCAGGCGGGGTTCTCAACTTCTGCTTCCTGTGGCAGAGGTTAGACCCTCCACTTTTTCTGTTTCCATAGACTGAGGCAAAAAAAAGTGGTGATTTACCATTCCTACAATGAAAAAGAACATTTACCCATGTTTTATTAAAGTGAACAAAATTCAAAGTGAACAGAAATGAACACAAGTGCTATTTCTGTCCTTACCATCTCCTTGTATCTAAACCCTTGAAAGTAACATACAATTTACTACCTGAATAACATTAATAATGGGCTTTCCAGAAAAACAAGTGGAAAACACATCTATAAGTGTAACCAAACTGACATCCAATGGACATGCCTAAATTCAAGATCCATCAAATCATTTGCATAGATAGTACTCAACACATTCAGGGCATTGTCATCAGTCTTCCAGACATCTAAAAACTTCATTTTTCACATAATCCAAAGTTGAAACTCCAATTCATAAAACCCTCAGAAAATCTTCTGAACTCATAATGGTTAATTTAGTGATGTATGTGACATGTATATTAATCAGATATTGACAGCCTTGAGCAATTTCTTTAAAAGCTGTGGGGTTTTTTAGAGATACAGCAACCTCCCCACAAAAATCTCTGAAAATTAGTTTGAAATGTAAAGGTGCAGGTAAGCCATATTCTGTATGATGATAAAAGAAAAATACCTTCTTTTCCTTGTACTAACACGCTTATGCTTACATTATTTTGTGTTTCCAACAGATTAATCTCAGACTTACAGGCAACCCGATCCAGAATAGTAGAAGTGGAATGAAAAAGGGCATCAGTAGAAAAATATTGGCAATGTGATTTAAAAATACCATCCTTCAATTGTCTGCAATTTATATTTATCAATATTTTTGCTAGGATCATGGAAGTGTTCCCACAAAGAGAAAAGACCACTCACTGTGTTTAGCTAGATGACCTTTCAGTGAAACATAAGGGCAGTGAGAGGGGCTGTCCAGCAATCTCTTTCCTTCCTTATTAAATGTCATTACAAATTCTCTCTATGCTTTCAATTCAGATTACTATTCTCATATAAAACTTTCATAAATATTTGTTAGGTCTGGATACCTAAGATCAACCATCACATACCGCTCAACCTCATACGCTGGAGTAAAACGAATAATGATAATACTCCAGTTTCAATTCTTCAATAAATTGAATGGAAAATTTCTTGTCAGATCATTAACTATGCATATGAGTGCAGTGTCTTGAGCCAGTTTAAGTAAATTTATAGTCAGCAACCTGCTTTACCAGTGACTGTACATTACCTGGTCTAATGTGGTCACCTAATGGTTACTGTCAGTAATTGCATCGATAACTGTAATTCTTTATAGAACCCAGTAAAGAAAAACCCAGCACTTTGCAGCCTCATCAGTTAAACAAAACTATTATAAAGACTTTGGAGGAAAAAAAAAATATTAAAGAAAATTATTTCTTTCTCTTTCTTAAATCTCTCTTATTTTCCTCTTAAGGAACCTTCGAGATGAGGGAAATGGTTGAATCTGTGGTTTCCGTTTGCTTGGGGGTTTGTTCATTTGGTTGGATTTTGTGAGTTTGGGGGTTTTTTGAGAGGTTTTATTTTTTTTGGTTTTTGTTGAGAGGATTTTTTAAAATCATAAATGATGGTTCCAAATGAAAAAAGTCACACTCTTGCAAGCATTACAAGACAAATGGGTATGAATTACAGAATCATATTGCAGGTTTATATTCCTGTTCCTCGGAGTGACCATAAATAACAGTAAGAAAGAACTGAGAGAAGAAAGCAGAACCAGTGTGAGGTACAGATTAACCATACTTAGATATCTGTTGTCAGGGAAATTAGATATGACAATGTTTGAAATTGAGAAATTTGATTCCTTTCGGACAATGCCAGTGATTAATCCCCCTGACTCGAGAAAAATACACCAGAATCTCCAATGAAGTGAAATGGAACAAGAAACAAGGAAATAAGAAATGAACTGGATGAATACAGCATTCAAGTAGCACACAGAGAACACGCTAAGGCATTCTTGCTACTGAGTTATACACATAACTTTTCCTTTTCTGATGTGTGTTACAAAGATTAGGTTGGGAGATTTTTATAATAATTTCAAAATATTCAGGGAAACAATTAAAAACCCCTGCAGATCAGCCTGGCTTGTTCTGTAAAACTGAAACAATTGTACCCATTAACTAAGATACAGACACCTGCTGAAAACAAATATAAACATGGGTTTTCATTAAAACGAACTTGTATAGCAGCCTATATGGAATCCAAGACCTGACAATATAATGCCATCACAATGCGTTATTACATTTATTTTATAAACATTTAGATATGTTGATGCATAAAGCAAGAGATTACATTACATTTGCATTTTCAAGCAAAGTGTGTGTGGTTTCAAAGGAAGAATACGAATTAAGATTTCCTTACCTTATAGGATGGCAAAAAGCACAAAATTCCTTGGGCTACTGTTTGACACACTGAAAGCAGAAGTGCTCCCACCTCATCCTGGAACTCAAAGGTCTCTGTATGCTGGAACGTGGCACACAGCTTCCGACCGCTAGGGCCCATTCCAATGGTGCCAATCCAAACCTGGTGTAGTTCATATTTAAAAAGTTAATTCTAAAATATGCAGCACAAACTGTATTAAACTACTTGAGGTTAACTAATGAAATATTAAGTGTGAGGGGAAATATTGAGATGTAATATTAGATTTCTAAAAAATTAATTCCAGTACTTAAAAACAGAAGAGAAAGTGCAATAACTGATAAGATGGCTGTTTACCAACATAGCACAACTTCAACTTTTCCAGGAACACGTTCAAAATTGCCCCTTTTTCCATTTGAAAATGTACTATATAATTGCATTAATCCAAGCAATAGATCTGTACATTCCTTTTTACACTTATAGAATGGGTTTGTCATCAACAGTTACTATTTCTCATCCAGTGGCCATCTTTACACCTCAGGAGAGGGAACCACAATGCAAAAGTTTACCTGTGAGTTCCGAATAACGTGATTTGCCTCCAACTGAATAGAAAACTTCACACCAAGCTCTGAAGAAAAGGAATCCATTGGAGAGAGCGTACCAGATGTCAAAACAATTGTTCTCACATCATTTAAGTCGGAAAAAGCCTAGGATGGAGAAAGAAAAGGAGGAATTTAAAGTGATTGCACTGATTTTCTAAAAACTTATATGCATTTGTTATGACTAAAATTACTAAAGGTCTTCTACTTCACACCCAGCTTACCACAGCAGGATTCAAGCACCAAAAATTAAGCATGTGGACTACAGTTTTCTGCCTCAAATTCTTTTTATGCCTGGGCCTTGCAAAGAAGGCACTTGCATCTGAAACATCAAGTTGGTTTTCATTCATCCAGGTGTAAGTCTGTTGTAAAGCAACTCTGTAGTCATCTGCAAACCTAGACAGAGATACAATAATATGAAAAAATCCTACCAGGAAGAATTGAAAGTGTACGCATTAAGCTCATACAAAGCACAATCTGTGTTGCTACAAGGCATTTACAATTAAGCATCAAAAATAATTTTATCCTTTCTAAAACAACAGTGAAATTTTATAATAATTAATATTTTAAAATAAGGTGTAATCCAGAAGCAGCTCAGAAGCCAGACACCATAACTGAGGGGTTCACAAACAAAAGAGGTGTTTTGTCAAAGCAGCTGAATTCACCACCACCACACTGCTCAGGCTACAGACTTGAACTGACCTGCTCTTATCTTTAAAAAGATATAAAAGAACCATGAATAATCCCTTCAGCACCATCTGAGTGGCAGGGCTCACAACTGGTATCTCAACCAGTTCTTCTTTACCAAACATCAATACTTTTTCTTCTTTTTCCAAGACAGCAGCTAAATGTCCCTATGAGAGGCAAAAAATTCTACATCAACAACATTCTAAGTATCTTTTCAAAAACACAGCTAATACATTGCTTTACAAGTTCACCTAAAACACCCATATAGTCAGACTAAAGACAGAATTGGAAGGGAAAAGTAATGTCTTTAAAGTGTTTGGCTTATACTGAAAGGAGCGATAAAATTGAAAATAGGGTAAATACATTTCAACAGTCAAGAAAAATGCAGATGGACAAAATAGACAAAACTATTACTGACTCCATGCTGCAATTTAAATAATTGCATATTATCAGTTATATCTTTAAAACTTTGATTCTCCACAAACCCCAGTAGCTCGAGTGGAATACTCATGGTTTTCATCAGGCACCCTCTTCACACAGCTTTTTAGTATTGAAATAAATTAAAAGACCTGTTAGCATTCGAACACATTCACATTTTAAGCTGTTTAACAACATCAAACAGTGCGCACTCTGGTACTCAGTTATATAGCATACAACATTACCTGTAAAATGGGAAAAGTAGTATCAGTTATTCCCATTTTGTGCAAAATGCTGAGCATCTCTTTTCCGCTCCAAACTTTAAAAGAAGTTTCATACCCTCTTTCTACCAGCTGACTAGAGCTCTCCTTTAACCAGCTGTAAAAAGAAAGAGAAATCAGAAATAACTTCAGCATTAATTTTAGATATTTAGAGATACTTTACACGTACAAACCAAACCTCAAAATTGACACCAGACTTCTATGATGTTGATGGTGAATATTTGACTACATCTAAGCACAGAGAATCTGCTTTTCTGTATGTCTCTTTGTCACTGTTGAACCAATTTCTAGGAAACTGCAAGAATAAAATTTGTCCCTATAGCATTCTATTTTATCATCACATAATATCTTTACAATAAAGAAAAAGGATTAAAATACACAATATAACATGTCAGGCTCATTTAAGAAAGATTTCTGCTGTACTTTTCAAGCCACTCATTTTTACTCTAGCTGATGCTAGTTCACCATGAGGCAACAAAATGTGCAAGTTTATCTGCAGTATTTGTAACTCTGCTACAATCTGAAAATGAAGCAGAATTACAGCTCTATGTACAACGCAAAACGTAATTGGACTTTCTAAAAACCTGATCTAAACATGTAAATCAGCTCATTTGTTCTACAGCTAAAATCTTTTCTAACTGAATGTGTCCTCTATCATCCTTGCAGTATTATGAGACCTTCTCTCTGTCTAGAGAGCAGGCCGGCTTCCACCTTGTCAGGAAATGCCGAAGCTGTCTGTTTCATCAACCAGCAGGAGGCATCAGAAAGACAGCTGTCATTTCTACATCAGTTCAAAGTATTTACCTGTAAAAACAGTTATTCATTATCAACGAAAGCAACAAGGCTCAGTGACTGTTCCAGTGCAGATTTCCTGTCATGTCTCTGCAAATAATCTGACCAATGGAACAATTAAAAAAACACCCAAACCTTTCCTTTTGCAGGTTAAATGCAAACAAACCCCCATAAATACTACCAGAACAATCACCTCTTTGGCTATAACTTGCTTTTTCATATTAAGCAATGATGATCACTAACACAGGCAGGACTTCACCAGTGTAGTACTCTGCCCCATCAAACACAGGATCAGAAAGTCCTGGCACTAAAATTAGAAAACTGTCACTGTGACAGACACGACACAGAATTACAATGGATAAAACATGTCTGCAGATACAAAACTTCTGTCTACCTGTTATGAACTTCAAAAACCATCACATATTTTTGAAATCATCACACTATCAATGCAAAAACCAAACTTAACACAGTAATCTTCCTAATACTAAAATATCACCAAAAAAAGCAAATCCTAGAATAATTTCCATCCAATTTAATCTAATGTCAAAGCATGTACTTGAAATAGCTCTTAATTTATTTCTAGAAGACAGCAGTAAACATGAATAAAATTCCCAGAAAGATATCTATGGGTTTGAAGGGAAGTATGCAGTATTTTCAGGAAAAGATACAATAACTGTTACAAACGCGCCCTCAATTCAAGAAAGTGTATTTGTTCCTTCTCTCCCTACCAAAAAATCCCATTGCTGACACAGCCTACTCCACTGAACAATGTAATTTGTCCTGGTAAATCTGCATCTCATCAGAAAAGCTTGACAGTATGCCTTCAATGGTATACCTTCAAATTCCTCAGAACAGACATTTTAGCACCTCTGTGGCACTAAGCACTTAAGTGCTTTCTGGAATGAAGGTCCAGGATCTTTATAACTTAAATAAGGTTTTTCTAATTACCCATGTGTTTGGCAAAGCCACCTCACCCTGCATTTTAGCAGTTACTGGCTGTTTACACCCAGTCTTCTGTTTTCCATGCTATTGGAAAATTTGCCATGCCAATCATCCTTTGTTTTGCTGATAAGGTTAAAAAGCTTGAGGCAATCAAATCTCCAGCCATGCTAGTCTTGTCTTTTACTAAAATTTAACATTTCAAGTATCTAAGGTAGGAGAATCAGCTTCTGTGACACATAAACATTAACTCAGAATGCAGTCTTGCTGTAGTGTACTCTGAAGCCTATTTCATCAGCCACTAATGCAACAAAATGACAATCTTGACATGCACTTAATCAGAGTTCAGTTCACTTCAAAGCCACTTGTATCATTGTTCACTTTTATTCTGCTGAGCTTGCTGCTCCAGGTTTCATTAGCAGCTTTTCTGAGCTCTTTCAGTCCCTGGATCCCTCACATGAAAAATTCAAAAATTAAGAGCTACAGAGCTGCTTTCCAAATTCTTTAGTGGTGATAAACTCTTCTGATTTTGTTTCAACTTCCTCATGTTCCTGCTCCATCCATAAGACTTTTGCCTTCACCCCTTATTTCTTGCCCTCTTTCCTGAGCTTCTGACCCCAGCCCATGTCCTTTTGTTCCATCCCATCTCATGATCGTGAACTCCAGCTCAGGTCTTCCACTTCCTGTTTTATTTCCATAGTTTCTGAAGGTTACCTTTTTTTTCCCCACTCTTATCACCTTTTCCTCTATGGGTGCAGAAAGAAGCAAAAAGGAGAACATCCGGTTTTTGAGCTTCTTTCTGCCTTACTGATCAACTCCTGTTTTCAAAACCACTCCCTCAATCATCCATATTTCTCCATCCACTGGACTCCTCTATCCCTGTGTTCCAACAAGACACATACTAAGAGATTCAGCATATCCTTGGTTTCAGTTTCAGTACAAAAGCAAATAATTAAAACCACATTCTACTGATAGAGTCCAGGAATGACCAGCAATCCCCTGTGGACAGCTTTTTCATGAGAATAATCAGAAATTCAAAAGGGAAAGATCGTGCATGCTTCATTCAAAGAGGTTGCTACCTGAATTCTCTACAGACTTCAGTCTCTTCTGAGAATTTGCATGCACCTCAGTTTTTCAGACCCTTGTAATCTTTGCTCAAGTCGTTTCCCAGGGAAAACAAAGGGCATGACTGATAAATTCACTTTCATCTATGAAGAACCCATTCCAGATAGATGCTAATCTGGTTCCAAGAAAAGATTCCAGCTTGCTCCAAACACCTCCTGCCCAAGGCTCTGAAAGCATTTTATAAATGTAAACTATGTAATGCTTTGACAAAATAATGCTGTTGCTATTTGTCGTGTAAGCTAACAGAAACGTGTGAAAAATTATTTACCTCAAGTTTTCATATAGAACTTCCTAAGTTAGGACAGTTTCCCCCATAAAGATCAATGAATCATTCAAGAGGAAATATACTTTTTCAACAGGATTTCAATGTTTGCCTTTGAGTAAGATGAATGGGTTTTTTTAACTATATCAAACCCCTCCGAATTCCTCAAATGAACAAAAACTGGGTGACTCCATAGTTTGAAGCACACCTAAGTTGCAAAATAGCAAACCAGTAAATTGCATCAGCAAGAGGAATCTAACTGTAATTTTAAAAAATGCTAATAGATGTAACAGAATTAGAAAGAGTTGCCTTACTTTGTCAGAGAGCAGCACACAGCCTGTAGGGGCTCATGATCCTTCTGTCTGATGTTGTTGTTGATCATGAGGTCTAGCTCTTCTCGAGCAGATTTTAGTTGACTTTCTGTAACACCAAAGCTCATTGATTCTCGAGCACAGTCCTCAATATTATGGGCTTCATCTAAAATGACTACTTGGCCTTTTAGGTTAATTTCCATCTAAAAAGAAAATTATGATCTAGTAAAACAAAGTGAAAGACATTAAAGAGAAACACCAACTAATGGGATGCTGTTAAAAAAAGTCTGGATTAATATAATCTGAACCTACCACACTCTCCATAAACCAAACAACTGGGATGTTTGCAAGGGTTTACCTTCCATTGATTAAAAAAAAAAACCCAACAAGCCCCAAACTGATCAGACAGAGTATGGGACCAGTGGAAGCATTCCTTAGAATACAGAAAAGCCTATTCTGGGAAGAAAAAAAATAAGAGAGAGAGAGAGAGAGGAAAAATACCTTAACCCAGGAGTTATTCTGTAGATAATATTTTGGATATAAATCAAATTTCATTTGGTTGTTACGTTTTTAACTTCAGTTACAGCAATCTCTTCCTTACAAATATACTTACACTCTCCCGTATCTGTGGGTCCAGAAGATAATTATAAGGACAAAATACAATATCTGCGCCCACCATGAGTTCTCTGGCTGCAAAATATGCACAGGCACGAAGCTTCTTTCCCAGGCTCACTAGATCTTCAATGTCCCAAGCCTGATACACTCTGTGTGCAGACTGTAGTGCATGGTGCTCACTGAGTTTATGAACACCATGATAGTAAACACAGGACTTGCCCTAAAGGCAAAGAAGGCAGATAGTCCATGGTTAGAAAATACTAATGAAAATCAAGTAAGATTAAATCCCCTAAATTGTTACATGCATGTGACTTCATTTTCTTGAAGCATTCTTAACAGTTATTTTTTTAGGTCAGACACTAATGACAAACACATGATGTCAGACAGAAAACGGGCAAATTCATGTTCCTAAAATAACAGACGCTTCTTTCTTCTTCATCTATAAAAGCAAAGACAATTTAAGCCTTGTTAAGAACATTAACCTTACAGTCACAAATACTACTCTTATCTGCATAATTTTTTTTTCAGTACTGATACTGTGCAACACATTTGCTAACAGTATTTAAGCTGAATTACCAGAAGGCATTTAAGCAACATAGGATAAAGAACAATGTTACTCATTCCAACTGTTCAACTACATTTTAGCATGTTTAAAGGAGTGTTCATTTTCTCAAATGAAATTACTCACATGTTTTCCTTCCAGCAACTCTACACACATTTCATTCCTGTTACTACCACTGTTAGATACTGTTGGATGAATACAGGTATAATCTCGGCTAGAAAGAATTGTCATGGGGACACTGGAATACGCTGTTCTCTTCAACTCTCTGGTGATCTGGGATATTTGCTTGTGTGTTCGTGTTCCAAAAAATATTTTGGGAATGAAAGGCTGATCTCCGTTTTCTTTCTTCTTCCTGTTACTAGCATCTTTACCCGTTTCTTTTCCAGAAGAACAGGAACACTCAGTGCAAGGGCCAGAAGACTGCAACCCAAGACAAAAAAACAGATTAACAAAATTCCATTGTAAGATGAACATGATAAATCTGTTTATGCTCTATTTAGAAAACACCCTCTAGGCCAGTTTAAGGTAGTCAGTTAAATCACCAAGGTGGCCTACCAAACTGCAGAAAGTTTAGAAATGCTAAAGCATAGACACCATGTCCTCAGGCCTGAAAAATTTTAAAACACTTTTGGCAGTCACTAGATACAACTGTATCATAACCCAGCTGCAGAAGGAGTTATTATTCCAGTTAAGAATGTACACAGGAAAACAAACTTCTTGTATTTGAGCTTCTCCATAAGGACACTTCTGTTACAGAACAAGAAATGTCCAGCACCTTCAGTGAAGACAACCTTGGGACCAGACACCCAAATTAAAATACTGAGACCATTTTCACCTTATAGCAAACAGAAGAAATCTAGACAGTTTAATGAAATCTGCAGATAAAACAGACTATGTCATATAGTCTCTATTAGAAACATGTCTGCCATGCCATTATGTCAAAGGTCATCTAGTAAGTATGAGAATTAAAGACACATAGGGAATAATTCTGAAGAGAACCTAATCCTGTAAAATATTCGTTAAAAGTAATTTTTTCTTCCTTAGAAGTACTCTCATAATGTAAAGTACAGGAAAGACTGTCATGAAATTGTAAGAATTAGTGTAAGAAGGCTAGCAGAAAAGAAGTAACTCATGAGTAACCATGTCCACACATGTCCATAAAAAATAATGAATTCTTCTAGTGTAAAAAAGTTTTTATTTCATTTTCAGGTGACAGTGCAAGTAACAACATGTATTTGCCCACTCAAATACTCCTCCCTCCCCTTTTAATTGTAATCAGTAAGATTATCCATTATAAACAAATGCCAAATCATGCTGTGTGTTACACCACAACTCTGGAGATCAAGCAGTCTTTTAGCCTCCACTCTGAGGAAAAGCAAGTTCGTATTACCCTTAGTCTCTCTCAGCCTTGTCCGCCATTAAATATTACAATACATGATAGAACGCATGTAAATGTAACCCTTCTGGAGCTGTCACTCACTGGGATAAAAGGTTCACTGATGTGCCAAGTAAACAGGCCCTCAAAGCAGATAAAGTTACACCCATGCTGGAATTGTTACATTCCCCTCTCAGGTTGCCAGTAACAGCAGATTTCATTACTGTGTGCTGCCACATTAAATAGCCAGTTCCAAATATCCTGCCTTCTATATTGAATAATTACTTATTCACTGAAAGGATAAAAAGAAGAGTTATGAATGGGGCTCTTGTCAACAGTGAAGAAGGAAACAGCTGACATATGGTATATGTTACATATGTGGCAATACCCAACTGTGTTTGCACTCACACAGAAAACTGTAATGCAAATTGTACCTTGATAATTCTACCTACATTCTAGTTTGCTCTTTGAAATAATGAAAACACTGCTAGCATGCTAACAATTAATATAACTGAAGCAGTTACTGTGTAGGGCCTTTAAGAACATGCTCATCTTTTGATTTTAATTCAAGTCAGACTGTGTTTTCAAAGTTAAAAGAAATACACAGAATTCCAACATTGTACCATACCTCTAATACACCACTGCTATTGCTCAGCCTGACATTTTGGTTGCCAAATAAAAGTAATAGAAAATTATTAAGACCAATCAGACAGCTGTTTTGCAAAAGTTTTTCTAACAAAAGGGAAACGCAGCTCAAATAAATATACACATAAACAGGAACTGAAAGTTCTGCTATGATGGATTTTAAAAGAAAAAAAGCTGCATTTCATTGTTATTAAAAGAATTAAGTATTCTTATGCACAAGGCTTCTAAGTGACAGTGTTTCACACTTGCAAGTTTTTCTTAAAAAGCATGCAATTGATGTAATCCTGGTTTTCAGCAGCACTTTAGCCCATGTTCCACTTTTCAAATGTTACCTTTTGCTTTGAAAAGCAAATTTTATTTCAACAAAATCAACATTGCAAAAGTTGTAAACTCAGGCTCATTTATATTAACTCAAGAGTATAAATAAACATCTGAAAGCCACAAACACCATTAGCCAAACATATGTAAATACATAAATAAAACCTTTTTAGAAGGTGCTTTATAAGGAAGAAAAACTTGAAGAAACTGGTTAAAACAGTTTAAAAATTGAGTCCTTCCTGCTATCTGCACATTATTCAAATATGTCAATTTGCATTTTTATGCTTTAGAAAATGGTGTGATCATCTTTAAATTTTATTGAAACCAAACTATCTTATTTCTATATGTCTACAAAAAGAATTTACTGCTAATGTCACACATCAAAATCTAATGTGGTGTTATTCTCCCCGTTACCACAGCAAAAGGAAAGAAAACAGTCTCCAGTTGAACAAAGCAGTAACTCTAATATGGCAGTTTCCATAGCAGTGCTGCCTCTTAAAGTGCAAATTTTGAGAGACACAACAAAGAGATGCTGGTTAAATTATAACAAAATTAGACAAAGTTTCCATTTATTAGGAAAGAATTGGGAGTGGGGAGCTAAGTATAAATATGTAAAATATAAAAGTATTAAGACAACAAAAAACTATAACATCCTCTGGCTTCAGAACTAAACATATTTTCAACTGTTTGTATTTGGGATATAGATTTTCAGTTGAGAGAGAGAGTGTTTGTTGGGGAAGATACTTCTCTGCCTTCTGCAGTTTAATCAGAAACACCCAGTAACAGATGCTGTTAGAGATCAGACACCAGACTGTATGGACCTTAGGCTAATCTAGCTTGTTTTTACTTCTGTCGGGAGCTAGATAAAACAGCCTACCACATCAATATTTATATGGCAAAAACGTGGAAGTCTGATTTTAAAAGGAATCAAGTCCACCAACCTGTCCTACGTGTAAAATAGAGCTAAACAAACACTGAGGCTATGATCTTTGAAACACAAAGAGGTAAGAGGAGTTCTTCATATCTTCATCTACATTTCCTGCTTACAAAGCCATCTGAATGATACAGCAGTGAATACCTCTTGTGTGAAATATCACACAAGCACAATCTAGTAAGATAGCAGTGACATTACTAGAGCTTTTCAGCTATTCCTTTATAAGCTCTCAAAAAGCACAGTATTCTGCTGGTGCTGCAGCCTCTTGATTAAAGTACACAAAGCAGCTGTTTATCCTCTCACAGTAACCAGCAGGTGAACCCAGTTCAATATTTATCACAGGCTTTCACAGATCACTGCTAACCAAGCAAACGTTTTAATTAAGCTGGAACTTGCTTCAAAGAGCTCATTCAAAATGTCAGTCAGCAGAAAAAGGATCAGATACGGTGTCAGGTGAGAGCATGTAATACAAATCCACAACTTTCTTCATCCCATCGTGGTAAATTAGCCTATTCTGAAGTCCAGACCCTGATTGTAACAGGCTGCCAGTCTCCTGGAATGTGTAACAGAAGTCACTCAAACTCCATTGTGAAGGTTGTAAGCAATATGTTAAACTGCAATGGGCTAGCACATTAAGACAGATTCTTTTCACAGTTGTTTTTTGATACCCCAAGTGTTTGTTACACTACTCTCCATTTACTGTTTACTTTTTTTACCTGGTATAAATGGGGATTCCTTAACCCAGCTGCCCCAGTTTCTCAGACCGCATGCTTTAACAGAATTAATCAAGAGAGTACCTTAAGGGTATAATTTCCCATCTAAACTCACACTAGAACTGCCCTCTCTTGCAAGGATTAACAACAGAAGTACAAAAATGGATTCCCAGGCTGTGGACTGAAAGCAACTAAAAACAGTCAGTCACCTCAGGCAGAATATCCTCACCCGCTGGGCTCTATATGTGTTCATCTGATGCAGCAGCACTGGAAGTGCCTCTCATGCTCTTACAACCAACCTATTCTCTCTCTTGGGCTATAAAAAAGGGCTTGACAAGAAACTGAATTTGCTTTAAGCATAGGATTGACTACAGTAAAACAAAAGCTATACAAATTAGGATTATTTCATTGATTAAGAAAATATTTTTATTGCATTATTGTATCATCCTAAATATATAGTCCATTATGGTAAGTGCTGAACATCACCTCAGCTGACTTTGTTTCATAAACTACACTAGAAAACTAACCTACCAGCCTATGTCATGATGCTCTTCATGTCTTAATGTAGTTAAGCCACAGAACTACTAATGATAAATAGGGCCTTACTTTCTTCAATTGTTTCTTGATAACTGTTTCAGCTCTCAGTCTACTGAGGTTCACTGCAGGTAAATAATACCTTATTATTTCATTCTTAAAAATAATTTCTTCTTTTTCATCTTCTCTAGGTTACTTCTCTCTAAAAGATGTACTAAACAGCATAGTATTTGAACTTTGAATAGTATGCCATACTATCTGCAAACTCAGACCCATGGAGAGCACATCGTAACACAAATGGGTACAGCACGGGTACTACTACAAAAATTAAGAGTTTCCTCAGAAAATCAAAATATGGTTCAATGCTTTGTAACAGTTAGTTGAGCTATACTCAAAGTTTTCAGTTTACTTCACTGCATGAACTTTCTAGAAGTTGTAAATAAAGTTTTTCAGATACCCAAAACAAAGTACCAAAGCAAATTTTACAATGAGGGAAGAAAGGTCTTTTTATTTGAAAATCAACAGCACACTCTGCTGGCCTTTGTACTTCAAACCAGCAATTGAAGTTCAGTGGCACAAAGAATTTCAAATCCTACTCAGAAAATCTACGGGGCTTTCCAAACCTGGCACAATTTAGTTCCCATCAAATGACCTAGAACACAGATTTACTTTTGTCAAGGAAAGATTTAACTCCCAGTGTCTTAAAGTAATACCAAAGCTTTTGGCTTCCTTTGTTTTCACAGAAGTATAGTACACTGGAAAAAAGCTCTCGAAGTTAAAACACACACTGATTAAAATAGAACCTAATTTAGGACACACAAAGAGCCAAGTGCTGTTGTAAGATCTGGAAACAGAAATTACCAAACATACATAAAACCCCTGTACTTAGGAGCCAAGCTACCTACAGATGGGTATTACCATAAAGCAACATAAAAATAAGAAATATATATTGGAAAGGGAAAATATTCTTTGCCTTTTGAAAGAAGAAAGCAAATTTCTGTACTGATGAAACAAAGACCAGACCTCATTCCTGTCTTCTATTTGTATCAAACATACAATTTCATGATATCATGGCATGCTCCTGCATTTTAATATAGACAAAATTGTTCTATCATTCTATTCTATGCTTCTATTCTATGCCACAGCCTTCGATAAACACTCATAGGAACTACATTACTAATGTAATTTGGCACCTCACATTTCTCTCTACTGCCTCAGATTTCTCCAACTGGTTTTGCTTCAACAAACTTTTACGTAAAATTAGTGAGTTCCAAATACTAGGAAATACAGAAAATGCTTAGCAGAAAGCTGGAAAAACTAGTTTCTGCTATGGAAAGTGGTAATTAAAAAAAAACACCAAAACAAAACCAAAACCCAAAACTCTATCGCAGTTAACACACAGGATTTTATTTCCTAATCATGGGTCGTATTACTCATTTATTGTTATAACATATTGTAATGCCCAGCTCAAACTTTCTCCAGCTTAAAGGCACATTTACTAATATTAAATGCTGTCTTTTATTTACTACATATGCCACAAAATAACAAATGGCAAGTTGAACAAAATCCACACTCCTGATGTCACTCAATTTCTATGGTTCAAGTTCTCCCACAGTATCATAAATCTACTATAAGCAGAAACATAACAAACAGATTTACAGCTGCTTTACAATTGCTGTCACATATTGAAAGTTCACAGGCCGAATTGCTGGGCCAGATTCTGTGCTACTGGAGAGTCATGGTGTAGAAGAGTTCAACCCACTGTTTAGAAGAACAACTTTCACAGAAATAATTCACACTTTGCAAACCACACTGGTTAGACAGCACCACTTACAGCAAAAACCACTGCAGTTCTTGCCAGCAATAGCGACAAAGTTCACTATTGCTCTAAAGTAACTTACATACTTGGAAACCTTTCCTTTAGGCTGTAATGCAGCCAGAGGTACAGTGTTTTCTGAAACTATATTAACAAGCTGTATTTCATGCATAATCTCTTTACAGTAGATTTTTTTTAAACTGCTCTTGAACAAGCAGTCCTGATATAAACAATATTACTGTATTACTTACTGGTTTGGGAGAAAAAGTGGTGGGTTTTGCACTTTTTTCAGAGTGAACAATCAGCTCTCCATTTTTTCTCTGATTATAAACTTCTAAAGCATCAACAAGCTGGACTCCTTTTGCAACACAATGACGTTTTCTAACCTGTTGGGAAAAAAAACCCAATATACTGTGTTCAAACACACTGGGCAGAAATATGTGCTTATACTAGCAGTCAGTGATTTTCTTTCAACTGTTTTCCACTGTGTCTGTTTCAGTAACACAGTGTATCACTGGTATTTTTTAACAGTTTAACTAAATCTAAGCCACACAACAGTTTGGGAAAAGCTATAAAGTCTTAATTAAAAAACTCAGTAACAATAACAGCAATAAAATCTGTAATTATGGCTGAGCTTTTCTTTAATTCCCCACTGTAATAAAACTGATAGGAATTATAATACTAGATTGATATAAGCAGAACTTTCATAACTAAAACAATAAAACCAAGCCATACTGATCCAGAAACCTAAACAAAAGCAACCATCTGAGCAATACTCCAGAGCAACATAAAAGCTGTTTACAGTCCAAGGACTAAGTCATGTGACTGACACAGGTGAAAACATGTCAGAAATGTTGCACTCTACATGGTAGGCCAGAGATAGCTGCATTTGACACGATAAAATAAACCAGAACTCGAATACATTCACAGCATTATTTGAGTTTCTAATATGTACTTGCAAGGGCACTTTCAATTCTAGAATCTCACACTTTGACTCAGTGTGGATCAACTGTGTATAAATAGTTTTGGGGATATTAAGTGTTTAAATATGCAAAACAATTCAGGACATGGTATTACAAACAATTTTGAGCAACAATGGACTCCTTTGTAACAAGTGACAATAAAAATGAAAAAAGCTGTCAGTTGAAACTATGACTGTGACTCAACTATTCTCTAAACCCTTCTCCAAAATGTTGATTGTTATTTGACAGCTTTGTTGAGCTACGCCTGGATTATTTTATTGCAAATAAATTTTGCTCACCTGCTGCTCAGTTTCTAAAGGTCGAATCCTTTTTCTGTCTACTTGAAAATCATCATTCTCACTGTCACGTAGCGATAACCTTTTTTTGGCAGACAATTTTGAAGCTAGCGTTTCATTTTCCTTACATTCTGTAATGAAAAATAAAATAAAGGGTATGTTCAATACTAGGAATGCATTAAACAAGGGCAATATGTTAAAAATGGAATTTACCATAAATACACATGATATGGGAAACAGCATAGACATTCCTAGACAAATTAACCATCATTCCACACAGATTCCCACACAGGGCAGAATCATGTAGTAATCTGCTATTATGACAGTAAAAAAGTCCCTGACTTGAAAGCAAAAAAACTTGACATCACTGGCTCCATATTTGACCTCCAGGATAGTTTTTTGGCAGCCTGGGTATGAAGTTACCTGTGTTTGTTAGTGGGCTTCCAGGGTTTACAGAACTTCCTGTTTCACAATTAGTAATAGAAGAAGCACCATGATTCACACTCGTTGCCGCCTCATTGCTCTTACAGTGGGAGTGACAAGTGCAGCGACACATCAGTGAGGTTTCTGGCTTACTGTCTTCCTTTTCACATGAAGATGTAAGCAGTGGTTTCTCTAAAGGACACAGTCATTTGTCTTCCATTGAACACTATTCAAGACTATACATGAGAAAAAGACTTTCAAAACAGTTAAGATGACAGCTTTGATTTAGGTACCAGTTTTAAACTTTGTGCCTACAAAGTCTGAACAAGATTTCATCACCCTTCAACAAACTGCAGTACAAAGAACTGTAACAACCTGCAAAAATGAAAAACACCCCTCTCTTACAATTCAATCTGCATAACTACAATACATAATTATATTCTTTCATGGTTCCAACAGCCATATAATTATGATACCATATTGAAATCCATACTGGCCATTTCCAGTTTATGTTGCTAATAAGGCAGTATGTATAATGGTGGACAAAGACCTGCTTAGATTCATGAAACCAGGAATGTTTAAAGGCCAAAAACCAACAAACTTATTATATTTTGGCAACAAAAATTGGGCAAAGATATTCCAAGATAACTTACCATACTGAGACTGCTGCCATGATAATGCAGAACAAAGTAATGCCAAGCTTTTTCCACTTCCTGTAGGACTCTCCAACAAACAGTGCTGCCTGCTATTTAAACCCTTAATAATCTTTAAGGAGAGTAACAAGAACAAAACCAGAATTAATAGAAAACCAAACACAGCGGAGGTCTTTAGCCAAGCTAGAAATCACTTCTAAAAATAGATCAGGACACCTGCTGTCTTGTAAAAAAAATATAAATGAGAATCAGAAACACACCACCACCCCTCATCACCCTGAGTAATAACAGCAGGTCGAGAAGCCTTAGATGTATTTCTCTTGAGAGGAACATGCCTCATTAGCCATGCTTGGTAGGGTTCCCTTACAGGGGACACTGAAATACCTGCTAATCGGAACACCTTCTGGGACTGGCTCCCTTCCTTTAGCCTTACAGAACCACACCATTGAAAACATCTGTCAGGCAACCAAACCAGTTGTCCCACAGGGAAAAACCAAACCCATTGTCCCACATTTTAAAAATGGTTAAAACTATTTTAAAATGTTTAAATGTAAGGTGTAATAATTCATTTTTAAAAATGTCAGAAAGCAAAATCTTCGTAAAATATGATCTGCTTAAGAGAGATGTTTTACTAAATCATTTCCTCCTTATATGGAAGGAATTTGCAAACTTATATAAAATACCTATTACAGTGTATATATAATTAAACAGTCAGATGTAACTCATAACTTCTTAGCACAAATATTCACAAATCCAAAAAGCAATTCAAAACTTCCCCTAGTCACAGGCCAGACATTGTACAGCACAAAGAACAGTAAGTTACATTACAAATTCAATTCTCAAGATACTGGAGGCTCTGAATTTCATGTGCTTGTTTTCTAAATGCTGGAAGATATTGGAAAACATAAGCTATTAGTTCAGCCAATGTTAACATAGCTTCTACTTACAGCATTCATCATAGCAAGTTGCGAAGGGTAAGCCTTGCAGGGGAACATGATCTTCACCCCCCCAATAGTATATTCTGACACATCAGAGGACATTGCCACTTTGTCGTGCAGTTTACTTCAGGTTTATAACTGCAATAAAAAACAGTACTAATAAATCAACACTAACAACCAGGCAAAGCCTGAAACAACATAGGGGGGAAAAAAAGCAAACACAAAAAACCAAGCAGAAACTGCTAACCTGGTAAGGAGGCTGAGCAGTTTAGGATATTACAGAACTGGGATACAGGGACTCATACTACACACTGTCAGTTGAGACGTGCTCCTTCCTACACACAAGAGCAACTTGCCACCATCTGAGGAGTAACACCAGCAATTCAAATAAAAGCATGATCCACTGTGCAGATCCTTTCAGATTCTCTCAGACTAAATGCTGCTGGGATAAGAAGCAAATCCTTGGGGGGAAAGTGTTTGGAGATGTTTAATAACTGAAAGTAGCTAACTTTACAATCAAGCAGGTCCATTAGCTTGAACTCCAACACATTGCAACTATGAAGATACACCTGACAACAGTAGCTTGAACTGTTTAACTGTTCAATTAAAGCTGCACACGAGATGTTTAAAAACAGCTTCCTTCCACAAATAATACAGTCATTATTCAGGGGAAAACGAGGTGTCACTGACTTTGCCATTCTCTGAGCACTATCCAGCATTCCTCTCTGGAAAACAGAATAAATCCAGTTTCCCTATTCTGCTAAAACCTTGTAATTACTGAATTAAAAATACTGAAGAGGCATAGGTGGCTTTAAAAAAATATTCTTTTTTAAACCACAGAATTTTTCTTACAGGTTTTCAGCATCTACAACATGAAAGATTTTTAAATGGCAGATTGCCTGCGATAAATTATCTCACTAACCTGTGTCCTCATCTCACTTTAATGAGTAAACATATGCAGCAAATACCACTGTATGGCATGAGTCAGCTTCATCATCCCAACAGGCAAAAGAAATCCTGGCAAAAAGAGGCTGCTAACACGAGCTTATACCCTACCCCTCCTTCCAAAAACTGTAACTGCAGTCAGCAAAAGGCTTTTTCCCCCCGTCACACAGAGCGAGGGGGAGGGGGTGTGTACGCTTAAAGGAGCACTACTTCCAATTGAGCTTAAAGGAAGCCCCGTCGGGGCGGTGAGAACGATTCAACACCGGAGCGGGCAGGAAGCGACGGCGGTCCGAGAGCCCAGGGAAGCGGAGGGATCCTCTGTCCCGGCCTGCGCCTTTGGGCGCACCGGGCTCACTCCTCACGGAAACCCCGACACCGCCCTGACCCTACTTTAGCTCCAGCCTCTCTGCGGCTGAGGGGAGGGAGCGCTGAGGAGCTGCTGTCCCCTTCCCGTGCGTGTGGCGCCCCAGCCTACACAGAAGCACCTGAGCGTTTCCTTCATCTTGTTGAAGAGATAAAGGCCCCCAGAGAGCCAGCTCCCCCTCCAGCACGGAAGCCCAGTCTCCTCCCGCCGCACGGCCGCTCACCTCAGGAGACATGATCGCTTCCCCGTCCGTCCTTCCCGCCTCCGCCCCCTGCGCCAATCAGCTGACAGGAAAGAGCCCTGCGCCGCCAGTCAGCAAATCGCAGACTGAGCCGCTCCCGCCTTCCGCCTGCGCGCTATGAGAACCAATCACGGAAGGCCTTACTGGCTTCAGGTTGTAGTCGTTGCTGGGCAACGACGCGTTCATGGTGGGGAGCTGTATGGCAGAACAGCCCTTCGTTATCACAGATCATCGCTTCAGTAGGGTCAGAGGGGGTTTAACATCGTCCCGCACCGACACCCGCGGGGAAAAGGCCTCTGCCAGTCCCCGGGGTCAGGGCACCCGATACAGGTAAGTCCTTGGGAATTAAGCCATAAACTAGTTTGTTTTGGGTTGTTCTTTTTTTATTTAAATACCACTACAGCATATAAAAGTCACGCTTAAAAGATAACAAAACCCCAAAACATACATTTAGGTTATTTACATACATTACAGCAGGAAGACAAGGATATCCTTAGTAGCCACGTTGTGCTAGCGGGTGGTTACAGCATCCTGGAATGCCACCCCGGTCTGGTGTGAGCTGTCCTAAGTCACCATCCAACATGGGCCAAAGACAAGCTCCCAAAGGCTTTGTCAAGGCCACACTAAGGAATCAGGCAATTACTTCTGGAATATAAACTGGTTTAAATTGAAAACAGTATTTCCCATATTTACGGACTCTGGCTGCTGTCACTTAAGAAGAGTTAAGTGCTGGAATGACAAGTTTAGCAATTCAAGTGTGTCGAAGTACTGCATTCTGGCACAACAGCCAAACCTTTGTTTCCTTTCTCTGCCACAAAAGCACATGCTGTGTCACACACCATCAGGAAACTCCCAACTACAGCACCACACACCTCATTCTGCAATGCACAAAACCCATCTGTCGAGGCCAAATCCTGCAGCTTTTGTAGATGTGAAAGGATACCCAACTTCACACATGAAGCACAAAGGATTCAGCTGCATGTCAGCATTTCAGTATGGCTAAAACCTGTCATTCCCCTCCTCATCACAGGGAAATGCAGCTTCTGTCACAGTCACCCTCAACACTGACATCTTTTTTTAATCTTATCCTGACGACAACTTAAAAATACCTTGGCACTTATTTCTTAAGTCTTTCTCATCTCTTTTAAACTAAGTGATGTTAAAAAATACCGAACAAGCTGAACTGCATGAAAAAATACCCATTCTCCAGAAATCACATTCAGACAGCTTATTTTGTACTCCTTTCTTTAAAGAAACTTTTAGACCAGTTTCACACTTTTAATGCAGGCTGATCTTCAACTGAAGTTCCTGATCTCATGAACTGAAACTCTGACCCATGGCTTGAAACACAAATTAACAAAAAGTGAAAGCATTTTCTTAGTACTCAATGTGATGGTACAAGGTAGTTACACCAATTTTTCAAGTCTTCCTTGGAGTATTCCATCTTGCTCTGCAAGGCTCTGGAACAGTATTTGATTTAACATAAGCAAAGTGCTTCCATCCCATATTTTTCTTACCCATCATATTGCTGTTTGCTCAACAAATTCAGTATTTGCTTTTAAGAGTCCTACAAAACTTCTCTGGGTGTTGCTGTTTCACTTGAGAAACCAAGCAAGCCTGAAAACCACGCTCCGTTTCACTGGAAACTATTTACTGACCCCATCAGCCTCAAAAGTTTTCACTGGAAGCAACATAATCCTCTTCAAAGAATTTTCTTTCCAGCTGTAACTGAATTGAATGAATGAAAAACGTGGACTTCTTGCGCTCCAGGTCCTCAATCTGCTTCCACATCTTTCTCCAAATTTAGGCACCATAAACCACGGAATTAGCTACAGTACAATTTGACTTGAGTTCTTCCTAAACTCCACTTACACTCATGTTAATTATTTCAATGATAGTATTTTCAACACACTGGCATAACCGAACATCAGGGTCCATGCTTGCAACGTCCCCTGAACAGCTTTTGTTAGATGAATCTTTACAAAGTCCTGACACTTCATTTGGTTTCTCTTTCAGTTGCTGGAGACCTAGAAAATTAAGCAGAAACAGCAAAGTACATATAAATAAATGAATAAATCAAAAATTAAAACTGTTCCGTTATACCCATAACACATGTACACTATGAAATTGCAAATTTTAGCCATTGCCATGTCATGGACCAGGCAGAACTCAACAAATTATTTCTACAGACACTACAACATTCCTTTTTTTATACATCTTGAAATGATATAAGCAGGGAAATAAATCAGAAGACAGTACCACGTTTAATAAATGGGGTATTTCCAGCACCCTTTAGCCTCTAAACTCTGCCCTCCAATCCATTAAATACACCTATCCTTACTTTTCCTATATATACAAGACACCAGCAGTAAACTTCATCTACATCCCAACTGCACCCAAACTTTTTTTTCTCCAAAAGACTATGACAATACTTTCGAACTACAAGGTATTTTACTTACGTGTAATAATTGGGTCTACATCTCTTGTCTGTGTAGCAACATCAGAGGCACAAACTTGCCCTATTTGTATGAGCAGAGACATAATATCCTCATATAAAGGAGGAAAGGCTTGACAGAATGACACCAAACAAGGCAGGGTCGGCATAAAGAAAGTGTAGCGCTTCGACTGGGTTAAAACTGCCAAGGAAAAGAAAATGGTTAAGTACAAAGGAATCATTATAAAACTCCAGTCAAGGAATGTTGTTACTTTTACAATCGTAATTAACACAACAACGTCTTTGTTAGTTGCCAGAGTGCTTACCTGTGAGTAGGGTTCCCATCACATTGATGGCTAAACGAGCCACGCTGAGAGATTTCGGTAGCGCATACTGGATACACAAAAATGAAAGTAACTGGATGGCAAAAATCTGTTAAGCAGGTGGAAGGCAAACGAGAAATAAGCAATAATGTTACAGATTGCTTTGTACCTTCTATCCAAAGCTCTTCATGTAACTTACAAGTTACTAAATACTCTCTATTTTACTAATGAGGAAGTTAAAGGCAAAACAGCCTTGATAACAGGTATTCTGAATTTCTTCTGCTGACATGAGGACCCTCCCCCTCACATTTAACATTAATCAAAGTACCAGCACTAGTGGTTCAGAATCCCCCTAAAGACACAATTTGTTCTGACATTAATGATGAGCAACAAAGCAATACACAATTTACAATATAACCTTTTAGAGAGTAATAATGAATTGTTATTTGATGTAATTCATCATGAGAAGACCTAAAAAAAAAAAAATGGGTGAAACATTTCAAAATCAAACTCCTGACTCCCCCTTTGCTGAGCCTGTAGTAAGAAGAAATCCCCACTCTTCAGATTCAGACACATCACTTTGAGGAAAGCCACACGTCTCATTCTAGTAGGCTTTGGTTTTGCAGTTAGACCAGGGAAAGAACTGGTAAGACAACTGGCAAAGGAGAAATTTAAATGTATTAAGAAAATTCTGCCTTACAGCTTGCTTCAAGAAGCAGTAGCAATATTCCCTGGAAAAAGACTTGATCTTATGGCTGCTTCGTTGCTCTACAGAGTATCATTGCAAACAAAGAATTATAGAATTCCAATCTTCATGTAAGTTCCCGTAGCTACAAATATCAGACAAAAACTAACAGGAAAATTGCCAACTGATTTATACTCAATATAAAGAATGAAAGTCACTATTGAAAAGAACTTTCATTCATGTGCTTGAAGGCAATATTGAAATTCCTGAGTGTTTCCTAAGCAAGTGCATAGAGATATGTTAGAGGAGTTGCCACAATCTCTGATTTGAAGGGGATTTAAAGAGCAGGCTTTTAATTTCAGGGAAAAGTGCTACAGACATGAGCTTGATGTCACAGGCAAGTTAGAACAGGACTTTCTTTAACGATCCTTTAATTTTCTGCCCTTAACCAATACTTCATCAGGGTCAACTGCTCACAGTGATTCTCAGACTAGATGACTGTCCAGTACCTGTTTTTCAAGTTCAGGCTGAGCAATGAGCTCTGGTATGAAATCCAGACAGATGTGCATCGATGGAATCCCTGCCACTGTCAGTGCCAGCAGTTCACACGGATAACCCTGCGTGATTAAGGAAACAGATGTGTCAACAGGGTTTAAAAATTCTGCTTCAATTAGAATTTAAAATTTTATCTGTGTTAATGCCTTTTTCAACATTAATATACTTGTAAATCAACTCTGCTCAGAATTACAAGCAATAGGCCAGTATCGCAAGGCACCAAGAGGCAGGCTGGGTGAGAAACGCAGGGTCTGAATCAGTTCTTTATCCTCAATATTCAATGTATAACTTGCCCAGGAACTGTCCCCTACTCCTACAACTAAACCAGACTGCAGTGACTGTCTCCTGTGTCTTTCACCCATGCTCCAACTTCAGCATAGGCCCCAGTTTGCTTATTTCTTGACTGGACCATTATGACTGTTTCAGCACTTAATCAGTTCCAGGTCAAGGCAAATTAACTCCTTTTAAAGAGGAGTTAATGTGTTAAATTTGTTGCCATCTGGCAACGAGCAATTAAACACACACCAAAAACACATTCATATTTTAAAAATAGCTTTCCCCACTTCTTTTTCTGAAGGCATACAGCTGCTTTGGCAGGGGCAACCTTTTTCCTTCCACTCTGAAGAGATGAACTGTGCCCTAACAAAAAGGGAAGATAAGATGAGTAAAGTTTACATTTGAAGCCAAATTACAGTTTTGAATAACGGGCATACTAATGTAAAAACATACCCAGAAAAAATAAGTAACCCACAAAAGATGTGGAGCCAGTAATCAGAAGATGATGAGGGCAGTTTTCCTTGGCCTAGAATGGACAAACTATCTTGGTACAAAAAAGGGCAGAGGCACAAACAAAGCTTGTGTTTAATGATGAGGAACAGGCATAGCTTAGGTGCTCCCTTCTCAGCCACAACACAGAGTCCAAGCACTGAAATATGGAGGGGATGCAGGTACTACAGATATGACACGATGGGAAGCAGTAAAGTGCAGTGGTGTCATTTTTGAGGAACAGTATTCAACATCTTCTAACACCTTCATCTGGCTGTTTCTTAACCAGAGGAAACATGAAAACCGCTAAAATAGTGCAAAGCTGACCTGGAAATGAACTAGTTTAACTATGTTGGGATCAGCTATATACATCTGGTGCAGCAGACAGCAGATCAGACACTGGACCTCTCGAAGATTACACAGCAAGCTGTCTTCTTCTTCTGGTTCAGGACTCTTGGAGCCCGTGGTACCATGAACACTCTTCAGCAAACTGTGGGTGTTACTGCTCTGGGATTTCTCTTCTTCTGTAGGTAGGCAGATCTCTAGAAGAATCTGTACAGCAGCACTGTCCTGTGAAGAAAATAAGCAACATAACATGCATAAAACAAAACCCAATGAAATCAAAGAAATCAAATGCAAACTAATGACTATTTAAGAAACAGAGGACTGCCAGGTGGCTAGAATTTATAGCTGTAGATATTTTATTACAGAGAATAAAACCAAGTCAGGTCAAGAGACACAAATCCTACAGAACATTAAAAAAATCCCAACACTTTTTCTGAATCAAGACTCAAAAGTGAGAAAGCTTCACTCCAACAGATAATCATAATAACAGATCCTGTACTGTTTCAAAATAAATATCCAATGGCCCCTTAAGGCATCCAGATCACACAAAATAAGCACATGGCCGTGTAATTCACAGTGTTCAGGGGAGACTACACTACTCATTTAAATAAGGAACTTTCTATTAAGTCAAAAGATCATCTTCTAACAGGGACTATATATGTGACATTCTTCCAGATGGAGTAAGGAACAGACTGTACAACAGGATTAGTCAGGAATTTCCATAATGTCAACCTGAGTTAACCATTGTTCAGCCTCACTGGCTGCTTCTCTCAGATAACATAGTTCAAATGGTCATGCACAGGTCTGTCACATTCACTCATGTTTTACTGCTCCAAATATAAGTACAGAACAAACCTCTGTATACAAGCAACAAGACAAAAGGACTGATAAGAAGAACTGTTCTAACAGAACACAACAGTATTTAACCAACACAATGCTTCAGACTAGGAAAGAGAAGACCTACAATATTTAACAATCTGAACACAGAGGCAGTTTTCTTTTCCACGGTACCAGATGTTAGTAAAAAAAGAAGTAAAATGGTCTCCTTTTTTAATTTCCTGTTTCTATCTTTCTGTTTTATCATTGCCTTCCCTCACATCCTTTAATATCCATTTCTTTCCCCTTACCTGAGCAGCAAGCAATGCATTTTTTAATTCTTCCCTTGTAACTTCTGGGGCCTCTGGACCCATTGCATTGTTTTGGGATGGCCTAATGTCCTGCTCTGCTGTTTCTTTTAGGTGAGAATTGAGGTAAGCTTTTGAAGCAAGAAGATATCCGTTCAACATGTGTAAAGTTATATCCATCAGAGGAGGGCTCCTGATACAGGAACACATGATAAAACAAAGGCATTTCAGTAGGCAAAACAGTAAGACAGTAATAATATAAACAGACTAAAAGCATTTCTGAAAGGCTCATTTGGTTGTAGTCTGATTCATACTAAAGCTGTTTTCCCTAGCAAAATACTAAAGGTCACTATCCCTTCTGCTGGCCTGCCATCCAGTCCTACTTCTCTCATGTGCAGACATATACGTGCACACTACAAAACCAAACAACTGCTGAAGAGATGCATTTCTGTCAAACAAAGGAAACCCAAAAGGGTCAGCTGCACGTGATGTAAGGAAAAAGAATTATCTGAATGATAGAGAAAAATAATGCAGGCAAGCTCTGAACTGCTTCACAATACCAAGACAATAGCTTTCAAGTCACACTGCGTTGTATATCTCCCTAACAGTTTTAGAAGTGTAGGATTTTTCACTTGCATCCAGAGCTGAAGGAACATACATTTAAATATTTCACCTACGGGCTGAGGATTAAAGATGTCATCAACAGAAACCTGAGTCTAGCAGAGTTATAGCAACTCAAAAGAAAATTGGATTTATGGCTCCATTGCTAAAGGGCAAGGGGGGACGGATGCATACAAACAAGAACATGAAGGACAAATCAAGCTGACTATTAGGCATTTATTATGAACAAAATGGTAACAAAAAGGGGAAAATAAACCACAACTGACAGAAAACATAAAAAAGAATACACAAGGAGTAAAGCCAGGGGCTGAAGTACATACAACTGTTAACCATATTATTTTAGAATAACAGATGCAATTTGCTTCATTAGTATGAAAAGCAAAGTTATAATTTACAAATTCTGACTTACTGTTTGCCTTATTTCATGTTCTCCTTAAAAGCTGGTCCACTGCTACCAATTATGTTAATTTTCACTATTTCAGTTCTCAGCTTATTCTTCTGCATCAGAGCCATAAAGCAGCATTACACATCCTCCTCTGTCACCACTGACATCTAGAGGAACTAATTTCTAAGTACTACTGAAAGGCTTTTTTGAGAAATTAAGCAAATCTGCCTTTGTCATAGCCATCAAGCATCCACTGGGAGAAACTGTTACCCAAAAAGATGGAATACCTACAGGCCCATGAAGGATGATAAAAGACAGTGTGAAGTGAAAGGATGCTACAGCTACAACCTCAGCAGCCACCACACCATGTGGCAGCAGCCATTTTAAGTGTGCTGCAATGTCTATTTAGAACAAATTCACACACACAAATCCAAAATGGATGACCCATGTACAAATCCCAAAACAGAACTGGGTGCAAGGTTGTCCAACCAGACATGCAGCTGGAGAATGTGAGCTGCTGGAACAGCATGCCCAGCTCACTCAGTCCTCACATCAACAAGCTTAACAGAAAAAAGATGGAGCTTACAAGCTCAGATGATTAGTCTGGAACTGTGTTTTGTGATACTGAAAGCTTTTAGAAGTTTTCTATAAGACACTTTCATGTTTAGCATGCACAATCTATCAATGTAAGTAGCACAGAACATAAAAAGCTCAAGGAGGGAAGTGCTTACCTATGAACTCTCTGATCACACCTCAGTACAATCAAGGGATCAATCATTAGATCATTCTGAGTGTATTTCTGCTGTCGGACTGTTTTTACTGAAGGCTGCAGAGCATTAACAGTCATCACCCACAACCTAAAATGAGATTATTTTTATGATTTTTAACATATAATCCATATGAGGAAAGGGATCACATAAGTATCTGGCCACTCACTTACTTGTTTGCTGTATTTTTCTAGGCCTATCAAGAGGCAAAAACCTCACACTTCCTCTGCAGCCCTTGAATTAGGCCAAGATATAGTTAACTTATGTTCACTGCAATTGCAGTAACCAAACTGTTTTCCCTCCAACAGATCACTCACTTCCTCAGAAAAGGCATGCTCTTACCAGAGTGAGTTTATGTTTCATCAGTAATTCACCATAAACAACATACACTATAAAACCATACTCCTGTATTTTAAGCAAACTGGTGGCTTCCTTTCCTGTGAGAACAAGAACCACCTTCCTTATAAATGCAGAGATTAAAAATTTCAGGGAGCAAAAAGGAATTCAAAACCAACACAGTCTATTCAGTCACAACCTCCAGTTCCCAGACAAGGGCACTGTGCCATGATTTCTGAATCACTGCCATTCCACCTTACTGCACCACCACACTAACCAGTATTTTGAGCCTACCTTCTCGGCATCACAGTGTTAAGAACCATCCAAAGTTTATTGACAGTCTGAAGAATCCCCCGAGGGACTCCAGCATTCAGCAAACGATTCATATTTGATGTCAACACTTCTGCATACGGAATCAATTCAGCAGCTGAGAGAAGAGTTAAATGTTCCAGGATCTGCATCAGCTGGGTATGATTTCCAGGCAGCACGGAAAATGCTGTGAAGTGAAGACAATGGGATCTTGGTAAAGGTGGACTTCTGACATTTTTTCTGCCTTGGCAGCAGCACACTTGCGATACACAGATGCTGTATGATCAAATGAATGAAATGGCCACATACTTCCAAATCAACTCTATTCCAAGCAATTTAAAAAGAACACTGCTCACTTCAGATGAAGTAGTTTACCTTCCTGGAGCTGTCTGGGAGAGTGATTCTTTGCACTGTTTGTAAGAAGCATCTTCCTCAGTAAGGCATCAGTGCCCGTGATCTGCTCCTCACAGATCCAGTCGTCCACAATGCAGAGGTGTGGATAGTTAGTTGCAAGAAGGCGTAACAGTGCAGAATGCAAGCCTTTAGGGGTATTAAGAGAGTACACACCTTAGATTTGAGCAGCTACATTTTTCACGCCAACATGTTTGTGCCCATCATTTCAACAACAGACCTTAACTGAATCACTGCCAAGAAAGTGCTTGTGTGTTTATAGCCCGATATTCTAACTGCAACAGAAAGGAAAAGTTACCTTTTGGAAAGGTGGGAGGACCCTACAGTAACTCTTCAACTCAGTCTGGAATAATTTCTAGGATTCTCAGGCAATTCCTATTCTAAAACCTACTCCAGATCAGCAAGGCCTACTCTAAAAAGAACTGCCTTCCTCAAATTATCTGGAATCTCATGGCTACTACTGACAGATATTAAAATAAAGAGAAAGGAAGGCACGCTATCGAACAGACAACGGCCGCTGGGCTGGAAGCAGGCTTAGCCTTCCTTCTTCACACACATTACACTTTCACACACAGATATACCTCCCAGTTCCTGCTGCAATCCTTGTGCTTGCCGGATGAGGTACTTGATTGGAATCTGATCCATTAATGCTGAAGAGTAAGACTTGGGTTTTCTCTGCATGGCAGCTGTAACAGAACAGGACAAGAAACCACATGTAACAGTTACAGTGGGGAAAAAAACATTTCCCCAATCAAATCAATAATGAAAATGTAAAGCACTTGTTTCTGTGTTATCCAGGTAAGACAAAGACAATTCCAAATAACACATCTCATTCCCATGAAGGTATTACATTAAGCTATTCAGGAAACCATTTCTGTGAAGATTTCCATTTACAGATTTCCTGGCATCTAGATTTGTTTGCAGGGTCTCCACACTATCTTTGATCAGGTCCAGCTGATTTTGAGATCATAGCTGAAATGTCCACTTTCTTTATTCAAGGGTTTTTATTCTTAAAAAACAAATGGTTATTGGTTGGTACGTGGAACTCAAACTGTTGACACACATAACACCCAAGTTAGAAACACAGGAAGAACTGTCATTTATTTTATAGTACTTTAGCCTTTCCCAAACAGCACTGATGAATGCTGTAAGTTTGGCACCCTAAAGAGGGCAGGTAAAAACATCCACCCGACATACACACTATGTTTTCAATAAAATTAAGCTCCGTCAATAAACTAAACCACATTCTTTAAGAACTGATTTAAAGAGATCATTCAGCATTGTCTGAATGGACAATGAAGGGACTGTAGTGACAGGACAAGGGGTAACGGGTTCAAACTTAAACACGAGAGGTTTTGATTGGATATAAGGAAGAAATTCTTTGCTGTGAGGGTGCTGAGGCACTGGAACGGGTTGCCCAGGGAGGTTGTGAGTGCTCCATCCCTGGCAGTGTTCAAGGCCAGGTTGGATGAAGCCTTGGGTGCCATGGTTTAGTGTGAGGTGTCCCTGCCTATGGCAGGGGGGTTGGGACTGGATGATCTTAAGGTCCTTTCCAACCCAAACTATTCTATGATTCTATGATTGTCAACTATAAAATCCCAACCCAAAGAAATGTGTGTGCAAGTTTGATGACACATGAACNCCCTGCTTCTGGCAGGGGGGTTGGGACTGGATGATCTTAAGGTCCTTTCCAACCCAAACTATTCTATGATTCTATGATTGTCAACTATAAAATCCCAACCCAAAGAAATGTGTGTGCAAGTTTGATGACACATGAACAGACAATCTGAAGGAATTAAGAAGTCTGGTAACTTTCTGGTTAGCTCAGACCCTTTTTAACATTCAACTACAGAGTTTTAGCAGAAGCTTTTCTCTCCTGAATTCCTAGAGCAATGCTATATTTATTACAAGAATCTAAGCTTTTTATGCTGTGTGAATCTGACAGGAACATGATTTCTAGTTATTGTAAGAATTCTTGTCTTTGCATCTAAGTTTCAGTTCATCTGTCTTCCACTGCTGCACTCATATGTACCTAGTATCTTTGTGCTTGCCAGAAGTGCTTCTTCGTATGACAGGACATAGTAGAGGACAAGCAATTGTGTTGTGATGCTGTATCGCTGAGTAAGACGAGCGTTTTCTCCCTGTACATAAAACCAAAAGAGAAAGGTCATACTGCATTCCTGATACTTGAGAACAAAAAGTGGCATTTCCTTGCAAATATGAGATCAGGCAGCGAGCCTTGTGTAAAGATACCAAACCATACAAGGTCCAGGATTAAAGCTGCAGGAAACTTTTTTAATGAGTTTCAAAAATAAACTGTATTTTTGACATCTTGGGATGCTAACAAGGAGTAATCCCAAGATTCTGACACAAGTCCAAGTGACTACTCTCATGCTTCTATCATGAAAATGCTTCTTTCAAAACTAGCTGCAGTGCTTCAGTTAAATAGCATCTTTAGCTAACAAGATCAAATCCGTACAAAAATCATACAAATCCTACATAAACACCTCCATTTTTCAATCCATGAAGTGCTTTTCTTTGCATTTTTATGATTTGAGTTGGTGAGTTCACAAGAAAAAGGGCAAGACAGGGACAAATAGCAATCCTCCTACAAATCTGAGTACCACTAACAAGGGTCACTTTAAAACACACGACCACCCCCATGGCAGGAGGCAGTTTATTATGCAGGCAATAAAGACAAAAAAGTGAGGCAACTTGCAAAATCAGCACCAAGCATATATATAAAACACTGCACCACACTTCACATTAAAGTACATGACAGAAGCAAACAAACCATTTACCCCAGTCAGTCCTTGAAAAACATTCAGTATCTCCTGCTCTGTGACAGGCTGATTTGTGGCCTCTGGGTTGGATTTAGATGCAGGAGTAAGAATAGAGTTAATGTAGACATCAATGAGAGGAAGCAGCTGAGGATGGAGTGGAGTGGTGGTTTCACAGAGCTGCCGATAGATCCAGTCCTAGAAAAAACATGCCACTATCTGTTCAGTTTCAAAGCTGAGAGCAGTTTGGTTTAGCTGCAAGTAAATCCCTTTTAACTAGTTACAAAAACTGTAACTGAATGAGGATTGGACTTTGGAAAGCATGACATCAGTTCTGAGTTGGGCCTGGTCATAAACTGGATCCTGTGTATCAAGGACCCTGGTCTGCACAGACCTACCAATAAAACTTCTCCTGGCTGGAAATATTCCAGTTGTGATTTTGTTAAGTGCAGACAGCGGGACAGAGATAGCTCTCTTATTATTTTTAATATCACTAAGTTGTGGCCTCTGGATTACAGAGCTAAAACTGGGTCCCCTAACGTAATATGCAGCCCCTTCTTCAATTACATGCAATAGGCTGTAAGAGTCATCAAGAATTCTGTTCCTAAAATTCAACCCAAAACAACCCACCCTGCAAACCCTAGTCAATATTCTGAGCAGACATAAATGAAGGTCATACCTTAATGGATACTTTGTGCTTGGTGAACGATCGGCTTTTTAACAGCTGGTAAATGCAGTGAATAGGTAAAAACCCAGTAATGTTGGCACTGAGGTTGCCCGTCACAGGCACACGAACTGCATGGGCCGTAACAACCTAAAGGAAAATTGTAATTAACACCAAAAAAAAATGCCACAAATGTTCAACTTCTCACAGTACATAAGCACAGGGTGACAAACAGCTACAGTCTTTCTGGCATTTACTTATTTTTGGCTGTTTGGAAGCTGAAGAATGCTTTTATGGAGTTCAATACAGTACGTGCAGAGCAGTAGCACACGTACAACACTTGTGAATGATCTCCTGCTACTGCAAAAAATAATGTCACAGTGAACAAAACTGGATCCCTTGCTCGGCTGCTATTTAAGTGTTCAAAAAAGAGTATTCAGATCAGAGTAGAAGAAGAAAGAACCAAGGCTCTCAAGTACCATCAGGGCTTGGATCCTTCCTGTAGGTCAAACTGAAGTGATTACAGAGGAAAGAAAAAAGAGCAAAAGGAAAAAAATAAGGGGAGTGGAGGGTTGGGAAGGCAAAGAAGAGCCAGGTTTAAAATACCTGTTCAGTGAAAATCTCTTGTGTGAAGATTGTCTTCATTCTGCTGAGTGAGCTGGGCTTAATAACAATCTGAAAGAAAGAACAAAGTACTTGTCATTTCAAGTTCTGGCTTTCTTGTACATAAGTACTGTGTATTCCTTTTATAAACTGCTAACTTTTCAGCTTTCTAAGCTTGTTTTCACTGGGATACCCAGAGAACATTCACATCTACACTGATAAAACACATTTTCAAACGTCACAAGTTCATCACTCCCTATCTTCCTTATCCAAAAAACTACCTACCTGACTTTCACATCTGATGAGACGCTGTCTCACCACAGCAACGTGAAGGCAAGTCTCCCTTGGTAATTTTCAGAAACTAATTATTACCTATCTCCATATTTCTCTAAAATATTTAGGATAAAATATTTGTAGCTTAGTTTGGAAATGACTTCAATCACTCTTCTAAAATAACATCACTTCTTGCAAACAATGACCTCAACAGGTCAGCCCTTTCAGAATGTACATATTATGTTTTATCATAACGTTGCTCTGTATCAAGAGGAATGCATAGTTTAATGTTTTTCTAGAGGAACTCATTTGTTTAGGTACCTTTTTTTTTTTTTACTTTACATTTGCTTTAAGTATAATAGCAAAACTAAAGTTATTTACATAAAACCTGAAGTAGATATAAGAGTATAAATACACAGCAAAAAGTTAAAAAACAGAGAAACATACGCGCTAGAAACAGTTTAGGACTTACCTTCATTCCCAAGGTGGAGCAGACCAAATCAATGATAGCACTGAGCTGGTTACTATGAAAATACATGGCTACCAAGAGAAGCATCTCTCCAAAAGAAGCAGATACACCTGAAATGCTAATGATAACAAAGAGGAGTTGATTTCCAATAGGACATAAGTAAATGTGAGATTACTGGAATGACTGAAAACAAAAGCTGCCTGCTCTCACCTTTCAAAGTAAGCTTCCTCCTTTATCATCCAACTGAGCCACATAACCATGAGTTGCTCTTGTTCTGGGGTGCTGCACAAAGAAAATCCTTATAAGATCCTTTTCCTAGGGGACACCACTAGTTTTGCCAATAATCACTAGCAGAAAAGACAGTACTGGAGGAATCTTAAGCCAGGAGACATTCTGAAACCTTCATTTTGGCCTCAAACAGCTGATAAACACTGATATTTAGCAAAACCCACTCCAAACAAAGCTAATGCCAATGCTCCCCTCTCAAAAGATTTGCTATAAACAAGAGGGAGAGCAGAGTGGACCATCAATTTACTCATCATAGTCTGAGCCGAACCCCTTCAATCAACATACAGTGGTTTGTATAAAGAATTAGGAGAGAAGAACTGTGCAGCTCTGAGGAGGTCACTGCTAAACAGTGCTAAAACATTAACATCTTTACTAAGCTCCTCCTCTACTGAGAAGTACCTGACAAGAGTGGAGAAGGCCAGAAGCATACAAAAGGAAAGAGATACAAAGCGAACACCAGCTGGAGTTGCAGGAGGCCGGCTGGTCATTAGCTGCAGTAGCTGCTCAGCTTCTTCATCAGTTGGTCTGAATAGAACAGAGAAAGAATAAAAGCCACGCTGCTAATTTAAAAGTGAGATTTCCCATCTCATCACAGTGGTTGAAGATTACATTTTCTCTGTTATTTAATGTTTATCAAGTTGCTATCAATAAATAAGTATCAAGATTACATTGTAATTCTCTTTACAGACATAAAAATCTCTGTTAAGAGAGAACAATGGAAAACTTCCCCAGTATATAAACTTGCCTATTAAATACCTAAATTAAAACTAACAGTGGTTAAAGATGATACATTAGCACCCTCTAGAAAGTAAAAGCAAAGGAACAGGGAATTCAGAATTCACACACTGTTGCTAGGGCTTTTCACTCCTTTCTCCCCAACCACTTGGGCTTAGACTTCATTTAACAAGTCTATAGAACTGATTCTGCAGCACTGAAGAGAGCACCACGTTTACTAAAATGTTTTAGATTAAAACCAAAAAAAAATCAGCAAAGTTGATAAATGGATCTTTACCATCAGAATGAAAAAACCCTTTCTACTGAGAATAATACTGGAAATTGAAAACCACCCCTCCCACCATGAACCTTGGCATTATTTATTATTACAAATAATATCTGCTCTCTGCACTATAAAGAAGCTTCCATCAGCTGACAGCTCCAGCCCCCCACACGAGAGGGGCCTCTCCTAATACCAAAACTGGCGAGTCCTGCCAAGACTGTTCCAAGGACACAATGGCAGTAAGAGACAGCTCATGTTAGAAGTGCACAAAGCTCTCAACCTCTGTTTAAATGGACAGACAGTGAATAAAGAACACAGAGCATTAGGACATTCATTACTTCAGCCCAGCAATTCCCATCAAAGCGCAATAGAGACGTAACAATGCACTGGCTTTCACGACATGCTCTTCCTTCAGTCCTGAATACACAGACACATTTGGCTCCATATCAACATCTGCTTCTTCAACAATGTGTGTGCTGCGAACCGTGGGAAGGATTCCCATGAGCTCCAGGAGCAGCTGCCTCCTCATTTGCCAAAGCACAGAACTGATATTATCTCTTTTTCTCTGTGTAAAAGGTTAAAAGATGAGAGCAACAATGAAAAATTCATCCCATTGAACAATGTATTAAATAGAAGCTTCCGTAATGATGAAGTCAAGAGAAAAAAACAGAAGTGGGGAGGGAAGGGGACGAAGAATTCTTTTCAGATAGAATTTTCAGTACTAAGGCAACAGCAACACACGATCATATTACAACAGCTTATTACACTAAACACAATGTTTAACTAACTCAGCTGCCTAAGGAAGTCAAGACACAGCTTCCTATTGTGAACACTGAGGATGAATATATTCATCAGGTAAATATTAGAAGCTTACAATCCCCTGGTTTCCATGCCTGAAAATCTCTCAGAAGAACAATTGAAAGCTGATACCTTCAGGGACACTATTTATAGACTCAATGGTCCCATAAGAAGAGGTTGCCTTGTACAAGCAGCTGCAAGACAGGATTTATTTGCATTTGGACAAATAGAGGGTGCCCACACTCAAAAAAAGTTACCACAAGCGCTAAGAGCAGCAGAATATTGCAAGGTCTTCATACCTGTTGGCCGTTTCGGATAAAAGTTCCAAACCAGGTTCGAACCTTTGCATTTGTTCCAAGTAGCAAACCACTCACAAAACACACCAGGTCACTCACTCCATCATCTGAAGATTCATTTTTGGTGTGATCCAAGGTCAAAGCCACACCAAGACCTGGTAGATGACACTCTTCCACCTAGATAAAACGCTCAGGTTCAATGATCTTTGTTGTTTTTAAAGCTCCAATAATGAAAATTCTCATGACAGACTCATGACAGACGTACCACCATGCCCCGGACCCTCAGAGCTTGGGAAGGGTTCATTTTACACAGGTGGCGGAGTGCTTCTGTCCTGCGTCGGCCTCCAACACTTTCCTCATCCTGCCGTTCTCCATTCTTAATCAAACCTCTGCAGACTAAATATCCAACGGGAGGTGTAAGAAAATCCAGCCTTTCCACCAGAAAGCCACATGAACAAAACCACACAAGCCAAGCCGTTCCATCCACTTTGCTTTCATTTAGTAGTTGGGCCACACAAACTTTGTTTGGGCAAGAACACCTGATCTACACTAAATAAGTAAAACAAGGAGATAGTCTTTGTCCTCAGAGAAATGACAAGGTCATTACAGATGTACGTGTCATCCAACTAATACTCTATCTGATATAACTTGTGAATCTGGCAGCCCTGGAGACTGAAAACTTATTGTGAGATAAGGGATGCTAAACAGGCACCAGCAATACAAATTTCTCACTTTGTAAAGGACAAGAATTACTGACAAGGTTTGTAGTCCTGGTCATTCATCGCTTGAGTCAGTCTTTATAAAGGTGAATTGTGAATAGCTGCAACACCCACACAATGAGTCTACAAGAAAAGGGAACGAACATGAGCATGGGAGCCCATCAGCATCTCTAGGTACAAATGTATTCAAATGCACTTTGTAAGGCAAACACTCTTCAGCTCAAACATGTATGAAACGTGGGTTAGCCCAGAATTAGCTGGATTACTAGAAACCATTTCAAACCTTTAGAAAAAGTTATCTGGACAAGAAGAAACTGTTACTCACCCTCATTGAAGCTATCAGGAACGTTGGCCACCAGAAGGCAGAGGAACCAGGCTCCATTTTTAACGTGCAACAGAGCTTCAGCCACATCAACTATTGGCAACAGCGACGGCAGCTCTGGATGAAAAGAGGGGTTTGAAAGTCACAGTGTTTCACTGTGAAACAAGTGAAATCTTGCATTTAATATGCAAAATAACACGCTCAAGCCAATGAATGGAAAAACAACCTATGATCTATTCCTCTCTCAAAGAGCTTGATAGCCTAGATTAACTTTAATTCAGCCACAGTGGCTCCAAGTGATTTTGTTGCGTTTGTAGTATGTTAGAAAACACATATACAGAATACTTCACCTGCTTGCAAAATGCAGAGAACATCTGCTGCCTCTTCCAGGTAAACAGGGCTCTCAAACAGCTCTGAGGACTTGAGGAAAAACTCACCATTGGATTCCGACACCTACAAGACATTATTCACTATCACCAAACAGGCTTCATGAAGCGATCTGTCTGATCAGTCTTTTATGGCTTTAAACTCAGCAGATTGAATACATGAAACCTGCCAAAACGTACAGCTGTCAACACAGAATAGGCACAAAAAGCGTTTAGAATGAGAAATATTTACACAAGGAAAATAAAGTGCTGGGAGGTGAAAGGGGGAACAGGAAGGAGAAGTAAGAGAAATACAGTGTCTCATATGATACTGCAATAGGAGTAAAGGACTGGATGGAGAAAAGTCATAATTTTGTTTTCAAATATGATTTCTGCACTGATGCTTCACAAAATCATACTACATTCGAGTACAGCATATTGCAAAGTCTTTAACAGATTAGCAAACATCACCCTCATTTGTTCCAAGGAAGAAAGACTTCCTATAGGAAGTGGAGGGATACATGAGGGGTTTATACCCAGATCTCAGTTCAGACTGAGACTTCCAAGTTTTGTTGAAGCAGGTAAGAACTGGAGTACCCACACACAGCAGTAGCGGCACCAGAGACAGAACCAGAGAGCACATCAACCCCTCCAGAGTGCATCTCCCTGATGTAACACTTGTAAATGCCCAGAAACGGAGAAATTTACCTTATTCATAATTGCCAGTAATTCACTAAGAACAAGGCGAAGCCGACGAGGTGAATCGCTGTGTTCAAACTCCAGCGTCAGCCCATGCTGAAGCTGTGACACCAAGACGCTTTCTCCACTACCTCCTCCCAGCTTGTGCCTAACAGACAATTAAAACCAGCCATTAAACGCTTCTGCACACACAGAGCAGCTGCAGCTAAAGGAAGACGCAATTCTGCACAGATTTCTTCTATCTTGCCAATGCCCAGAAAAGGCTGCGTTAACTGCAGCACATCCTGGAATGGAATTCCACAGCCAACAGTTTCAAACACCTCTGCTCTGACCAGGTGAGTGAGACCATGGGCCCCTACCCCTGCCTGCTCCCCCGCCTGGGCACCTCCCCAAGCACTGCGAGAGGGAGAAAGATCCCCAAGAGAACCCTTAGGGTTGGAAGGGAGCTCTGGAGATCACCCAGTCCAATCCCCCTGCCACGGCAGGACCACCCAGAGCAGGAACGCGTCCAGGTGGGGTCTGAATGTCTCCAGAGAGGGAGACTCCACAACGGCCCTGTGCAGCCCGTGACACCCAGCTCCCTGCTCTGCCCAAGCCCGGGGTGCTCCCAGGGACACGGAGGGCCAAGTCGTGCCGCGCTTCGACAGCGGCAACCAATCAAGCAGCTGGAGAAGCCACACAGCGGCTTTCGCCACGGATGCCGCGATGCTCTGCACACTACCGGAGCTGCTGCTCTTTGCTGGCGTCCTGCTCCAGAGCATGGAAGTCCACGGACAGCAACGCCACGATGGAGTTGACCGCCTCCACGCCCGAGAGGAGCCGCAGGATGAGCTTCTTGTCCTGCGCCCAACTCTGGCTCTGGTCGGCGGGGGCGCAGAGGGCCATGCGCACCAGGCAGGGCAGCAGCAGCCGCAGCTCGGGGTCGCTCAGCGCGGCCAGGCGCACCACGTCCACCTTCTGCATGGCCTCGAAGGCGTAGGGGCTGACGAACTGCAGCCCGGAGCACTCCGCCATGGCGGGGCTCCCCTCACAGCAGCCCGCGCGCCGCTGTCGCCGCCGCCGCCGCCACGACTTCCGGCGCACGCTGAGCGCGTCTCGGCGGGCAGGGCGCAGGAAGTGAGGCCGCGGCGGAGCGGCCCCGTCCCGCCCCGCGGGGAAGGAGGAGGCCGCAGAGCGAAGGCTTCGTGGATCATTTATTCCATTTGAATGTCTGTAAAAAGTATAAACCTCGCTCGTCTCCTCTGTCGCGGTTTGCACGCTCGGTGCTCGCAGCATTCGGCAGCAGCAGCGGTTGTTCCTTGAGCGCTTCATTGGTAGTTCTTGTGGTAAAGAACCCCCCGGGGCGCGCGGCGGCTCTGAGGGAAGGGGAACGGCTCCGCGCGGCCCGGCCTGTCCAGTGCCGAGGCCCCGGGCTGCGGCATCCGGACCCCAGCGCTGCGCCCGGGCCTCGCGTCCTGTTCGCTCGGAAACCCCTAAAGCTCGGTGAGTAACGCCCTGAACAGTGACCCTGAGGACTGTGCTCGGTCCCGGCTCCAGCCCTGCGGGGCAGGAAGCGCCACTGAAAACAGAAAGTGCACCCACAAACAGCAGTGAAATAAAAACACCCTTGAAGCACGAAGCAGAGCCCCGGGTCCTTCACTAAAGACAAACCAAACCCTTCCCACGTGGAAGTGGTGCTGTACAATGTAACCTCGTTCATTCGTTCTCCACAGAAACACCCATCAGAACACGGTTTCTGCAGCATTGCTCTCCCAGCAGGCCGGTAAGGCTGTGCCATTCTGGTGCGCAGCAAAGTGGATGGTGCAAGAGCAGTTAAAGCAAAACACGTTTTTTACTCTTTATGTTTGAAAGCTTTAAAATAATGCAACGTAATACTGTGATATTACAGTATTAAATGGTGCTTGATTAAAGACATCTGCAGGGCTTCATAGTGACACATGAAGTTAAAATTACCATCAGAGGTAAATAGAGAAATACAATAACCTGCACCATAACTGAGGATTTAAATATAAATTCATTTATATTTAATTACTTCAGGAAATGTTAGAAAGACCTAAATGTTACTTTAAAGCGTCAGGGTTGCTTGCAAGTACAATTGGGGGCCTGCTGGCCTAGCAACAGGGTTTTTAGAAATCCAATTCAAATAGTGAGTCAAAGGTGAGTAAATGACTTAAACACAGCAGGATCTAGGTTAAAATGCATGGGTTTTAATCTGAATGGAGGAATCCCAGATTCTTCTCTCACTGGTGCTGCTGGAGTGATGCTTTCTTGCAAGACCATTCTGAAAAGCTTATTTTCAAATATGTAAGCTTGTACTTGCTAAACAGCCCCAGTGACCCAGCTTGTGATGACTTCATTCATAAACCAGCCATTATGTGCGCTTCAAGTCATTAAATGGGAGTAACTAGCCAAAAAAAAAAGGATGCCCAATGCAATAGTTGGCTCCATGGTGCTGGCAGTTTGATATAAGCACTGCTGGCTGCAACTCCCACTGCAGAAAGGGCCCTCATGGTCTGTCCTAGCTGAACGTTTCTAACCCAGTGACTACAACACTGAAATCTGCTTTAACTGGATTGGCAGGGCTTGCACAGTTGGAGAGGTTCCTAGGGAAGGCTGTGATCCAGGTAACAGACACAGTTACACCAGTGTTCAGGCAGCTGATTCACTTACCTTTATGAATACAAGTCAGATTGAACTCAAAGCCACACCAAAACCTGTCCCTTCGAACATAGCTAAACTGAGGCAGGGCCAAAAATGACCACTTAGCAACAAAGCTTAAAAATATAAAGGACACATGCTTTGAAAATTACAGTTTTAGGAGCACTTTTCCACTTCAGAAATCTCAGACAACCCTTCTGAAGGACAAAAATGTGCTGCTTCATCTGTGGTGTGACCATTACCAAGATAAAGTGAGACAGCCCCAGTCCTTAACTATCAAAATATGCAAACTTCCGATTGCAGTCATGTTATTCTGAAGGCATGACTGAGAATTTCCATCACCAATTGTACCTCTGTATACAAAGCTCAGAATAGTTGCTAGTATTGTATATACATGATTCAGTGAGATTGTTTATATGACAAATGATCTCGGGCAGGTATTCTGCATTTACAAACATGATTTGCATTAAAACGCTATGTTTTGTAAATCCGATTCCTTCCTTGTAGAGGATTAACAGTAGGTGCACAAATGGATCTTAAAACTTGCTCCTTTAACAGTTTAAACCAGTGAGATGGGCAGTATTAAGACCCAGGACATGAGTTATCGCAGCAGGCTCATGTGAGCGCTGCAGTCAGATGAGGAACCCAGAAAAGCCAAATGTAGTTGCTCTTCAGCACCCGTAGGGGCTATTTTAGAGCAGCATCAGACACTGAGCGTGTGCAAGGGGAAAGGAGGAAAAACTACTGAGGGGAAAATGGTGACTCTAGAGGGAGGCATTTAGGAAAGCCTTGGGATCTGTCAGTCACTTCCTTAGGGAGGGTGAAGCCTCCTTGGCACGTGCCCCAGCCAGAGCCTGAAAAGGGGTTATGGGGAAGGCCATTCACTGATACTTGGGACCTTCACCACAGTGCCAAAAATACTTGAAAAAGGAAAATGTTGAGGGTTTCGTGCTGGTTTTTTTTACAATAAAATCTGAATACCAGAATTCACTGAGAATCTATAGACACCACATTTTAGTTAAACACACACCAATCTTAAAGTCAAGATTGACTATTCTCGCATTTGTGAAATGGCTAGAGCTGGGCTAAATTTCAGCCTTAGAGGAGACTTTGGATAAGATCAGAGTTCTCCGTGTGTTTCGCCTCACATTCAGGTTTTATCACAAACGTGGAAGAAAACAATACAGTCACCACAGTGCCAAGAATATCTTGGTAACAAGAACGCACAATAGATATTCTTGTGATATTCAAACTTGTGTACTGGAAATGGATCTGAGAATCTAGCCACAGCCCTGAACCATAACACAAACTTCAACTGAAGAGTTTATTCATTTTTTTTCTCACTACAAGTTAAACCACCTACAATATCACTTATATATTGCCATTGTTACTCTGTAAAGGTGTGATATAAAATGCTGTAAGACCCGGTACCTTTTCAATTTATATAAACACAGTGAACTTCATTACTGTACATGTACTCTGCAACTACAGCTTAGCTGTAAATCCCCCACACACAATGGTATGGACATTAACCCCTCTATCCCCTTTAAACTGTACATCAAGACAATACAAATTTTACTGTCCCCAACCAACCCCTTACAAAAAAATAATACTCTAAAAGCAACCTACTGCAACTTTTAATTAAGACGATTACATATATTTTAGACCAATTGCTTTAAAGCAAGAAGGCAGTATAAACCTTCTAGGAAAATTTTTATAAAAGAGGTTAAGAAATATAAGACAATTTATACATTTAAAAACTTACAATAAATAAGAGATGCAGGCATTTTTGAATACTAGGTACTATAATCCAATACAAGAACATCTTGATGTTCTGAAGCCATAGGTTGAAACTTAATTGTTCCTCATGTGTCTTCTCATTTCCATGCTTTTAATATTCATTAACCATGACTGGGTACTATGGCTCATTACTCTTCACAAATACTGTGGCTGGGGAAAAATGGTTAATTTTGCTACTAAAAATGTTATAATACACTTTCGGATCATCATTCTAAAGCGTCCCCCATAGTCAATGACTCAAAGACAGCAGGGTGATAGCTGCCCCTCTCACAAGTCAAACCAATATTTGCTCCAAGTAACAAGATTCATACCCCATCACAAACAACTTGCACTGAGAAGATTTATAACTTAGTCCTGCAGTGAAATATCCCTTTTCCTCATTTTTTTCTTGCAAACGTCAGATGAAGATCACAGCATATTCATGATAAAGTTATACAACTGATTCAGCACCACAAAATGAATTGGGAGACATGACCGTCTGTCCTGGGTTGCAGGATCACAGGTTAGCCAGGAGAGTGCATTGTACTGTTCCAGAACAAACCTGAAAAGCAAACAAGCTTCCATTAAGCCAACAGATTTTCTTACCAGTACTTTATAGTCCTAATATACTATAATCCAGTTCCTTTGGCATTAAAAACAAAACAGGTTTGCCAGAGTTCTGAAATCACAGAATCACCAGGTTGGAAGGGACCTCTAAGATCATCAAGTCCAACCCAATAACTACAAGCAGCTCAAAGCTAAACTTTCTCAGTGGAAACTTTAATTCTGTGCTTAATCAACATCAAGAGGCTCACATATTAAAAAAACCTCCAAACTTATGAAGACAAAAACCATAGCATTTTCTCAGCAAGTTCCCTGTGTTTACATGAGTCTAAGCTCTTGTCCTTCAGCATTTCAGGCTGAAGAGTGCCCTGCTTAACGATAACTGGCTTCCACTAATTTACACACTGTCTTGTGTGTTAGACCTCAAACTCTCTTCTGGTTTGAGGAATTCATTGTTTTCAAATACTTTCAGTTGTAATCAACCCTGATTAGCTCAAGAAGGTTTCAGAGATGTTTGTATTTAATTGTGCTGTTCTGTGATAAACCCATCTTTTAATCACTCCAAGCACAGCAGTTTATGTTGTCTCTGTGATATATTAAGGATATCAGCAACACAAAGTAAAAAAGCTAACAGCAAGAAAAACAAACAAGCAGCTTCACTGCAGCAGCAATGCACAATGTTTTTGCAAGTGATCAATCATAAATACCTGAGCACATCAGAAGTTTGATTAGAATCAAGTGGATGGGAGTGTTTACTGTGGAGTAGCTCGTCTGATTGCACTGAAGGCACGTGGAGGTGCAAAGAGGCCTGGGAAAGAAAGGGAGATGCCAGCAGTTACTGCCTCGTTCAGCTGCAGCCTGTATTCTTCCCTCTGTGTTGTTGACCCATCTCTTGCAGTTACCTTCTATTCTCTGACACACATGCCAAAACCCTATCCTTAGGCCATTAACAAGTTCAGGAATGACCAGATATAAAGCAAATGCATGCAGATCTCTTCTAAAAGCACAGTACCAGTAGCATAATAAATTTTAGGAAAAAAATTTTAATCCTTTTTTACATTAAGTGATTATTGAAAAAAAGCAACTCAAATGGCCCAAGACATCTAACAATATAGGGACTTGGAAGTTCAGTTGCTTTCCATAAGATGGGTCTATTTATAATCCATATAAAGAGCTGCTTAGGGTACATAATAAATCCTCTATGCAAAAATATGTCTTATAGCAAAGCCACAGCTGACCTTAGGCCAAGGCTAATCCAGACACAAATAAGGCTGCAGAAGATATATCTGTACCATCAGAAAATAAAGCATGGTATTAGAGATCCTAATTTAAGTCAAAAGTGAATAATGTTAATACAGAATTTTTCTCTATGTACTATTGTGTAGCCTTAAATGTGCCAAGTATGTCTTGACTGTGCCATAAAAAGATAAGGGAATCAGACAATATCCAGACAGATGATGCAGTGGCTATTGTTTGGCAGCAGCCAACAAGGAAACCTGGCTTCTGTGCTTTTTGCAATGCATAAATAGAGGTTTTTTACCCAGCGTAATTGAGATATTACATGGCACTTGTGTACTTTTCTCTCTACCAGTCCCGACAGGAGTGGGACGTTAACCACAGATCTGTCTAGAAGCTCAGCCTATCCTTAAAAATACTGTAACACAAAGGCAGAGAAGGAAAGGAGCCCAGACTACTGTGAAGAAACCATCGGAAGAGCGCAGAACCTTCCAGAACATCTGCTACTTTCATTAATCCTTTTTGTTCCCTTAAAAACAAGGGAACATAAAAAGCCAGAGCTCAGAAATTTAACACCCGACCTCTCCTGAAGCTAAAGCAGACATATTCCAAGAGACATGCTGCAACTTCGTCTTGAATATAATAGCCTTCGTAATTCAGATCCCTGCACACTGCACAACTTTCTATGTCAGGATGCCCAGGAAGATGGCTTAAATTACAGTACCTTAAGAAACAGGGGACACTGATTTTGTGCTTGAGGGCACGCTGACCAAAACCAGTCAGGCAACGGACCTGCTTTGGCAGTTGACACAAAATAGCCAAGGGCCAATGGCTGCTGCAGTATATTTGTTACTTCATCGTGAGATTCTGTTGAAAGCAATCGATCTGTACCTTGACCCTGCAGAACAACAGGCAATGGTTTACAACAACAGCGCAAACTTTACAGGAATTATCTGCAGCTTTCAAAACACAAAGCACTTTGAAATACCCAAGCATTACCTGAACCTTGCAAAGACAATCCAATATGAAATTGATTCAAAACATTTTGTAGGAACTTTTCATGACACAAAAGGAAAATAACAAAAGGAAAATAGCAAATGGAAAAAACCCAAACAAAACATCCCTCCCACCCCCGCTGGTTTTTACCTTGCCTATATCACCTCCGTGGGGGTAGTGGGACCCTGGAGAATGTACAGGGGATCCAGTAGGGGATGCAGGAAGAATATTTATAATATCAGGATCAAGATCATCTCCAGTGTCTAGCAAGTCAAAGATTCCCATTCCATCTGCTCCATCTTGAAAAAAGAACAAGACCAGTGAATTTCAGTGAATTTCTATATGCTGTGTACAGGAAATGACAATGCATTCTGCAATCGAGTGAGTTTCCATATCAGTCTTGTGGTTCATTAGAACAAAAGTTTTATTATAGGGGTAGTGATGGGGGGGTTCAGTTGGGATTGGTTTTAAAGCAAGAATAAATACAACCTACTAACCATTGTTTGTGTTAAAGGCCAGATCCAAGTTTTCAGTGGTGTAAGTTGACGATGCTACTTGCACAGATGCAGATGTGGGAAACACAAGTATATGAGTGCATGATGTGTCCTGTGGGGTGTTCAGCTGAGATGTCTGCATGTTTAAAGTGGTGCTACGTCCAAATACAGAGCCGGTCGATACAGAATCTTTGGAAGAGAAATCAAGTATTTCCTTAGGTTTTTTAACCCCAAATTATTAGTTCTCTTGCCAAAAAAGAGGAAGAGAGAGCTTGTCAAATACCTGGCATAATAATGAAGGACCCCTGTGGTTCCATTGCCACCAAACAAGCACTAAGAATGCTGGGGGAGTCTGCAGCAGAGATACCACACATTCTGCACATGTCTTTTAGTCTCTTGCTGAGGGACTGAAGGTTTCGGCGACTCAGCAAACAACTCCAGTCTGAGGGAATAAATGATACAGTTTGTCTACGAGAACAATGCTTGCTGCACAATACATATTTTACATAGAATAGGGCGTGGTGTAAACTTCAAAGTCTTAACACAGATTACACAAGGAAACTCAAATTATTTAGCTTTTCTTCCAGGACAGACACTTTGTATTATTGAAAACTTAAAGCTTCAAATCGATTTTAGACTCTAAAAAAATGCCAATGTTACCTTTCAATTCCCCATGCCCTATTCTTCCCAGGCGGCCTATTACAACTCTCCATGGCAAAGAGCTCATCTGCACAAGTCCCAAGCACCATTCCCAGAGTTTCTGAAGACCAAGTCTGCGGGCAGAGCCCTTTTTCCTGCGAGCTCTAGAATTAAGAAAGGGGAGAAAACAAAGCTAGAACCCATCTGCAGTAAGTTTCTATTGCCACTTTTGGAACTTACTTGCATTAACCTGAACAATCCCAGAATGAAGCAATGCTTGCATTGTAGTACATCAACTGCAACTTCTGCTTGTGGTTTTTTACTTAATCACATTCCAACACTGACATCAAAAGCCAGTAACTGCATGTGTGTGTGTGGGGAGGGGTGAATATAAGCACCCATACAAAACCACTCAAGAATCACATGAAATCAAGTAACATTCTTCTAGAAATTCAACTCAAACCAATGTGCACGTAATACGGAAATTACCCATTTGCTTTAGCTAGTTTTGCAACACAGGGAGTCTGCAAAAGCCAGACAGCATCATAAACAAAGAAATTCTTCACGGGAATGAAAAGATACACATGCTAAGAATTTATGTAATAGTTTTGTTCTTACCTGTTTGGTACATCAATATTAATTATGCACGTTTCTAACTGTTCTCCATAGAGATCTGTACAAGATGCAAGAAGCCATCGTTGATCGTGAGACAAACAGTAGCCTACAAAAAGCACATTATACTTCTGGCCAGCTTCTCCAAAAGTTTCTCCTAGTTCTGTTTGCTTGTCCTTTACTGGAGCCAGTATAAAAGGAGGGGTGTATAATCGAATACACTCAGGTCTCTATAAAAATGACAGAGCACACAATGAAGTTTCAAGAAGCAATTATTCCTAAGAACTCTAGTTAGTTAACATGAAAGACCTAATGATTTAATAAACAGGGGCATTTCTCTGATCTGCATATTTACACAATCGTGTTAACAATACTCACATCAGGGCTCTTAAGAGCCGTTTCCATGGCTAAACCTGGGCCAAAGCCAGTTAACGTTTTCACATTGGTGGAAGTTGGAAGAGGTCTCCGACACTGAGTAAAAGCTGAAAATGCCAGAGATTTTAAATGCTGAGTGTAAATCTGCCGGTCCTCATGTTTCACAGGTTGGAGAAGGTACTGACACGGGACAATCTAGAACAGATTACAGAGGGAAAAAATAATACTTGCTGTTTCATCATTAGATTAAAATGGCTTCTGAGCTAGCATTTGGGTATGCGGCTTTTCAAATTTTACTTGGCAATCTGGATCTTGGCTATCTCCCGCCACCTCTTCCAAAGCTATGTGGGACTGCAAGGAATTATTCTCCTTGAAATTTTCTTCAGGGAAAACAATGGTTTGTTTAGAAGAGAATCTTAAGGATTTCTCCAAAAAGATGTCCTCTGTTAACTTGTTCTGCAGCTGCTGACAACATCACAGTTGGATGTCTAACCAGAAAGGAGCACTAACACCCAGCAGGGTCAGGCCAGCAGCGCCGATTCCAATGATTCCAGCAGCTTTCCTACGCGTCACTCATTATTACAGTGAGCCACTACATTTCTTCTGAGGTAAGACGGATGAGTTTGGAATCTACTACAGGATTTGGCTTTGGTTGATAACACTCAAACTGCTCTAAAAAACTATAATCCTCATGACTGAACAGCAGTAGAACTGTAAGTTATGTTTACAAAGCAAACTCTCACCTCAAGGGTGTTACTGCCTCCAAAACATAACCAAAGCCAAAGATACTTTGTTCAGCATGTTTCTATAAACGTTAGCTCACCTGCACAGAAATTATATTCTTGATGTTAGGAGGAAGAACCTGAACCATCTCTAAGAAGCAGCGCAGGAGTCCAAGTGTCCACAAACTAGAGGAGCTGCTGTTCTCATCCTTTTTTTCATATGTAAAAGGATCGATAATGTAAACTACAATTGCAGGTGGATAGGTGATAGCATGCGAATCTCCATCTGTAGGGACTCCAACTTTATCACGATCCATAGTGCTGGAAATAAGATTTTGAAACCAGTTACAGAAAGCCAAGTTTTATACTGATTTACTTTAAAACTAAGATCAAATTGTCAAATATTAATCTGAAAGACCTTTAAGTCAACAGTCCTTTTATTTCATTCTTATATTCGAGCTTATCAGCAACTCAGCATTGCTTGTCTTTGCTTTAGCCTTCTTTATTACAGGAACTCAACAGCACATAGCTCTATTGCTTTAACTGGGGAACAAGAGCATTTACAAGGTTGGTCTCCCAGTAAGAGCTGTCTTTACTGCGATAACTTTGATAACAGAAAATAGAACTTTAAGATGCTGACAGTGCATAGTTTGGTGAATTTTAAAGTTTATTCTTGTACCACAGCAAACACTGATATACTATTAGAACTGCAGTTAAGACTAGAACCAAAAAGTTCAGCTCCACTACGAAGGAAACCTCATTCTCTCTGAAAAGCAGCCTTGTGGCTAGAAAAGAAATACAGGATTTTTACTGAAGGGACAAGAGCAGCATTAACAGGTTCACATTAGTTGAGCTGACGGGTTCTTTTTTAGCCAAAGAAGGTTTGACTCCACGGTTCATTACCTTTCAGAAACTTCTGGATGGGGCTGTGCAGGCGCTGAAGTAGCATCTCCAGACATCCCAGCTGTTTGCAGTGTTGGCTGTTGCTGCTGTCCTCCTGTTTGCCCATTTTGGACTGTTGCAGCCTGAGTGGGCAGGGAGGCAGAAGTGGTATTGTTCATGCTGCTAAAAGGTGGAAATGAAGAAGGCTTGCTTGTTGGGATCCCACTGCCTAGGTTGGCAGAAGAGGATGATGGGGCAGTGGTGGTCAACGTCGAATTAGCTGTAGTAGCTGCAGAGGACATGGCACTGTTTGATGTCACTGTAATAGTACTGCTGGTGGGAGCTGCAGGAGCAGATGACGGAGTGTTAGGGTTTCCAGTGTTGGCTGTCACTGGGGGCAGAGCAGAGGCCGGCTGGCTGGAGGGAGGAACCAGATTTATTTGGGAAAGTAAAGAATTGTCCAAAGGCTGAGAAGCGAGATAAGGACCTAAAACCAGAAAAGAGCATAGATTTTATATTGCAGCTGTTTTCAAGCATACTTCATCTATGTAAGCCTGTAGTTTCAACAAAACTGAGAGCAAACCTTCAGGACATATTTTACCTCTCAAAATACCTGTATTAAATGTTCAAATTCTCGTATTCCTGTAAGACTCTCAGAAATATCCAGAAATACTTTTTTTTCTTAACCATTTTCTTTTTCAGCCATGCTGAACTGCAAGAAAGCACTGCTTCACAATCTAAGTCACCAGTGCAAAAAGCCAATCCAGGTCCCTGCCAGGCAGCACAACTGCCATTCCCTAAAGATACTGATAGATGGTAAGAACCCATTTTAGCATGTATTTAAGTATGTCAGGGGGTTGAATGGCTTTTTCCCCCCCCCCTCAAGCTTGAAACCAGAAAGCCACAACAAACAATAAGACTCAATGGATGAAGGCAATGCTCTCTTTCCCCTCTACTGGAATGGATTAAGTGGTAATTGTATGAAATAAGAAACACTAAGAAAAATTTCATACCCAGCTCGTATCTGCAAACTTGAGCATACAGTTTGAGTTTGGAAAACGCTTCGTTGTTGGCATTAGCTGTCTGTGAGAACCACTCTGTAACCAGCTTCTCAGAAAGTTTCTTTGAAGCAGTAGGACCAACTCTCATGATCCCATCAGGCAATAACTTACAGATAGGCCTGTGCTGACCAAGCCTGCATGACTGAAAAGAAGGAAAAAGAAGAGGCAAGATAAGGAATCTGTAAGCCTTAAAAACGTTTAATATCACACAAAGGATCATATATGTGTGTAAAGACAGAGAACTCAATAGTTCAATTATGGTATTCCAAAGTAACATTTTAATCCTAGAATACTATACCACTCTGAAAGGCTACATAGTGATTTTATAATTTATTTTCAGATTTTCCTAAATGCAAGAAAACCAGGTCCGGACATCATCTACTCTAATTTTAACCACAATCTAAGTGATACATGTATTTAATTAATTAATTACAGCTAATACAATTGAAGTGGTAATACAGAGTTTTACCACTGAGTGGCGTTTATCAGATAAAGACTTAAAACAGCTACTACCAAAGGGAACAGTGAGCAGCATGAGCAACCCTTTATCTTCCAAGTGCCCATTCCTAAAATCCTTTCTAGCAGCTTTCTGAGATAGCATTCCATGCAAGTGTTTATATCATCTGAGCCAAGCCTGATGAGTAGTTATGAGTCTGTATTAGACACAGTCTTTCAAAACCTCCACCTTCACTGCTAACTGCCATAAATAATGTACCTCATATATTGCAGTCAGATCCCTAAAGAAGCTTTTTGCTCCATTCAGCAGAGCCTCGTTCTCAGGGCACACCACAACATAAGCAACATCTCTTTGAGATCCATAAGGTTCCAACATCAGCCTCTCCCAGTATGGCAATGCAAATGGAGACAGCACCAGAAAATCATAATCGTATCCCAACAAAAATGTTGGGATTGGCAGTGGTTCCGGGGACTCATCAGTTCCTGGAAAAGCAAGGCACATTTTCCAATATATTAAGCAGAAAGCTTAAAATTAACACCCTGCTTCTAGGAAACACGAACAGAAAAAAACACGAGCATTCCCAGCATCTAACAGGAAGTAGCACTGGTTATAAATGGAACAGTTCTCATTTTAACAGATACAAACTGAAAACCTGCATGTATGATCCAACCCTCTGCAAAAAAGCATCAGCTAATTGTTTTCATTTGAAATCTCTTGGGACCTCAAGAAGTTCCACAGTTGTTTACTATTTCTGTCAGTATACAGACAAGCAGGAACAGATCTTTCTGTCCGAGAGGAGAGCCTAAGTAATTTCTGATCAAAAAACGAGAGGGAAGAGATGTGAACAGTCAAAGCAGATATGTAAAGGACCACAGAAGGAAGACAAACCAAAACTGAACATGCATTTATAGTACGTGTAAATGCATAATTGCCGTGTTCTAAATATAGCTACAAAAGATCTGCTGGTGAAAGGTCACTCTTCTACACAGTGGTAAATCAATCTCATATGCTAACGAAGTCAGTTTAAATCTCACATGCACAAAATTTACCTTTCATCTGTACACGTGCATAATGGGGTGGCCACTCCCAATATTTATCAGAGACAACAGTGGATAACCTCAGATCTTCAGCATAGCTCTGAAACTGCTGAGCAATAAGGGACACTTTTTCAAGCATTTCAAAGCCAGTATTTTTAACTGTGCTATTTTTGGTGGGTTTTGAGTTAAAAAGAAATAAATCCCAGAGCAATTACTCTGTTTTTAACATTAAATTCATCTTTGCCATTTCAGTCCCTCACTTGGAGAAGTATCAGGTGTACATAAACAGTGCCACTGAAGCTGTTCATTTTAGAACGCACATCTAGAATTCATCTACTGTTTTAAAGAATACTCTTCTGAAGAGAAGACGTCCCCCTGTCTAATGGCTCTTGTGTAGTGCACAGAAAGGGCACGGATGCTGTCTAGAATTCCACCAGGCTGCACAGCACCCACACCCTGAGGTCTGGTGGCCACAGCAAGCAGAGATGAACAGACAGGAGCCTACTGGGCAGCACTTTACCGTAAGAGCCTCTGCCAGCCATCTTGTGGAACTGCTGCCACGTGAGGGGCCCCTGCACACCCCAGGACCGCACCGTCCGCTTCTTCTGAATTGCATCCTGAAGGACGGGCTGGAGCGACAGGAGCATGCGGAGGATGTCCTGGGAACACTGCATGCTCACATCCACAACTGCAAGGACAAGAAAGTTGTCAAGGCCTACTGCAACAACAGGATCCTCAATCACCTTGATTCTAAACTAATCACTCTCTTCCGAAACACACCCGCAGCCCACCCGAAGGCCATGGTGTGAAAAGCTAAGCCCACAGACTCAGAATTCTTTTTCTTCCCCTCTCGGCCACTTAGAAAACAGAGATTGGTTTTTATCATCATTTGTTTCCATGTAGAGGTTTTGCCCTGAAAGCTTTACCAGCTTGATTTTAAAACCCCTAAAATTAAAACCACTAATAAACCCCCAAACATAAGACCAAGTTGTACAACCCTTAAACTACAGGATTTCCCCCTCCAAATAAAGGAGGGTTAGGCAGACTGCCACCCAGCGCTCACTTCACAGATGTTAAGGGAAGCATCAGTCACAGCCCATTTCATCAGCTTGCCACCACTATGCTATTTAATGTACACAGTGTTTAACAATAAAAAGCTGACACAAAAGGTGGTATGGCTATAATTTCACAGCCTTCTGTTTAAAAGTAGCTTTACATATTTTTATCCTAAATACCAAGGTCACAGTAACACTGAGTCTTCTGTGTGCCCAAAAACATCCATAGCCTGGGTTTTTAAACTTAACCCCCACTGATACACAGAAACCAAGCTGTGTTTTACTGTTAGCCCCCCTCATCCTCATTCACAACTATGAATTGCAGCTAACTGCTACCAACGTTTCATATTTCACTGTTGACCCTGCCAGAGTTGCTACTTTCAAAGACTATTATTGAGAGAAGTACACAAATAAACACAGTAAAGAGTATTCCGTGACACAGTGTCTCATTAGGTAGACCCTAGAAGGAAAAATCCAAGGATCTCTGGCAGACCAACATACAGTCAAGGCTACGAAACCACTTTATTTGCCACACATGCCATTAAACTATTGTTCTACCCACCCTCAAGGAGGGAGAAGCCAATTGTATCATAGATCTTGTTTAACTCTGCCACAGTAGCCTTGACAGTACAGTCACCATTTGAACTGCCTACGCTTCCTATGTACACTCATTCCACAGAGCCTCTCTGGATGCAGTCACCAAAAGCTGCTTTAAAAGAATAAGCCCCATGAAGTCTTGTGGACAGTTACTGTGGTCTTACATTACACTTAGGAATTTACAGCTGATGGCAGCCAAGGCCTACACTCTGCTCGGTGTAGTGCACAGCACAGAACGTAAAAGGAATGGTTATTCTCAACACCATTAAAATAGAAGTTCATGCAAGCACACAGGTGGAAAAAACAATCTTAAGCCTCTAATATTCACAAAGGAAAAACACAAAAACCCAAACCCTTAAAAAAACCCATTCATAGGTGGATAAGTAGAAAACAAGCTGGTTTCAATATTTACCGTTTCTTTTTGACCAGTGGTGCAAGCAAGTAGTTTTCACAAGTGCTTCATCAACTTTCCCTCCTGACATATTGTCCATGAACTGCCGTCCATGTTCCAAGGCTAAGTAGCAGTCATTGCAACAATCCCTTTCTTCTACACGTACCAGGTTGCTAACTGCACCAACTTTGGGAATGGAATCTTGATCGGCTGCTCCAAACGGTGAGAACAAGTTGGTGCACTGATCCTGCAGCAGCAGTATTAACTCATCAGGCAGCTTCTCAGGTTCTTTCAGCCCTCCACTGCCATGTTCAATAGAAGTAGCTCTGAGAGCTTCAAAGCGCTTTTCTGCTTCTTTGCCGCACTCTGTATTACGTCCTAGAATATCCAATTCATCTTCAAGAAACAGTCCAGAACTGTTGCCGAATTTTCTATTCATAACAGCACTGAAACCACAGGTACACCTATACTGGGCCTCTTGTGTTGGATCCGGAATGTAAACTCCAACATCAGCACCTTTGATGTTCATATTGCAAACACATATGCAGCAGCTGTCAAAGTTACAGTCTTTGAAGAGATTCATTACAGACTCTGAGAGGATGAGATTCACATAAAGACTATGTGCCTCTGGAATGGAAGGCACAGTTGCAGGTTCAACAGAATTAAGCGGTCTACATGTTGATGGCGTGGAAGCTGGTGAGTATAAATCGGAGTTCTCATATTTGACTGAACCCTGTGCACTTGCAGGTCCACCAGCCCCACGAGGGGTTCGAGGAGTCCTTGGTGTTCTAGGAGTTGGGAAACGAGGGGTAGAAGGAGAAGGGAGAATTCCAGCTCCACTGTTACTGGGAGGTGCGCTACTCGGTGGCATCCCAAATGGAGTATGAGTCTGTGGCGTGTATGCAGGGCCATACTCTTGATCCATAGTGCTTCCATCACTAAGAGCAGCCAGAAGAAGAAGAAAATACTTTAAGTATACAACATACTGGTTTTGAAATGTAAGTCTCAAATTTCAAAGGAAGGACCTTCCTGATTAATATTTGCTTTTTTAAACTAGCCTTTCATAATCCACAGCGAGGTTTTCAGTCCCTAAGGAACTCCAAGAACATTTGTTCTAAATGACTTTGCAGGACTCCCACTGACAGCACTGTTTAAGAATCTTTCCCCACCTCCTTTCGTCTTTTCCTTTGCACAAAGCTTCCAGAGAACAAATGTGGTCAGAATAAATTATAAATCCTATGGTTGTACGGAGTCTAAAGGACACCTTTCTTGTTCATGTTTTATTTACACATCATGTTGACACACACTAAGAAAACATACTGGGTCTATCACAGCAGCAGATTCAGCTGGATTCATGAGGAAAGTATCACCTGGTACTGTTTAACATTTGCTCTCCTAAGCAGCTGAGTACCTCTAAAGACCTACAAGGCTAATGAGACCTGGACGCATTTTGCTTATGAATGACCCTAACCGAAAGAATGCCAGTATCAACACCAAGATTTAATATTCATATGATTTTATCAACACATGCATATCCTCCTTGTTGCCTAATCCATTTATACCAGCCAGTATTGCAGAACAGGAATATAGATATTCTTCCTGAACTGCCAGCAAGACCATCACTACCAAATGCAGATTACAGAAATGCCTACTGCAATACTACTGTTACCAGGCAATGTCACACTGGGCAGAGCTTCCAATCAAGGGAAATGTTTCCCAGTGCAGCCGATTACTGCTATCTAAGAAAACAATTTCAGAAACAGAAGCACTACCTACTAAGTCCTTGCAGTACCTGCAACACCACCGCAAAAAACAAAGTCCCAAGTTTACATTTATCTTGATTGTTACCATCTTCATTACTTATTAAAACTGGACTTGCACCATTAAGCTTCCCCAAGAAACCTTTAAATGAGACAACGAATAAAATGTATGCACAGTTAAGAAGCTATTTGACAAGACAGTTTCCTACGGTAAGGTTTAACCATAAGGCTCTTGTCAGTTGCAGAAACACAGCTTGTCTTTAGAAATATTCCTCATTACAGAGTTCCCAAAGAAAAATAGCTTAGGGGTACTTCCTATAGTGTGGATAACTGACCACTTCCCAAAGCTTAAACATCTGTGGAACAGATCATACCCATCTTTGATGAATGGCATGGCAGGTCCTGGAGGAAGTAAATCCAACTTTCCCACAGCCCAACTCTGGCGATAAATGCATTCTTCTGGCAGTTTGATGGGAGGAAGACACTGGCTGGGAAGCGTCTTCAGTGGTGCAAACATGGAACATCCCACTAAAACTTGACAGTTCTCAGGTTTATAGACATAAGAATAATCCTAAAAGTGAGACAAGGTAAAACATCAGCATAGAAATTAGACCACTTTCACAATTAAAACACTCCTCAAAAAAATATGACTAAGTTCAAGCAGTGATTCTTTAATGGTAAATCCTGACATAGCTGCAAAAGAGGAAGTTAGATGTATACACACATTATTCGCACCCATGGCTCTCCGAAAAGCAATATGCTAACAAAAACACAAACAAGGAACTGCAATCACTCTAATGCATTCCTTCAGCTTACTAATGACTAATTGTGTATTACTCTTTCTTGACGTTTAAGTGGTAAAATACTATATACTGCTTACTAGAATGTGCGCTACCTACCCCAGCATAATGCAGAACACAAGTTACAAATTGTACTTAATTTTCCACAGTTCCCATTCCGGATTAAGTAATAAACAGAACAATAATTGTTAGAAACATTTCTCAAGACTATCAGCACTACCTACCTTTATTTCAGCAGGCTTGGGGCTGCAAAAACCCTCATCTACTTCAATTCTGAACTGAGCTCCCACACTCGAGCTGTTCCCTTCAAGTACTGTTCCTCCAAGTGTAGTGTCCATACTGCCATACTCCTTGTTATTCATGTTCATTGGAGAAAATCCCATAATATGTTGTTCCAGTGAAGGTGGAGTTGGATACATTTTATGGAGATCTGCAGTGCCTAGTTTCAGATTAGAAGAAGGCTTTAGAGCACAAAAACATTTGGAAGTGTTTCCCGTGTCTCAAAATTTCAGTAGGGCAAACGAAGCACATGTTCCCAGATTCCCACAACGTGCTAGCAGCCAAATGTTTAGAGCGAGTACTCTGTTCAGGGTGGGGGGGGTTGTGTGTGGAGGAAAACACCACCAAAACCAAATAAGCTTACTTATGCATGACAGTGGGTCTAGATTTCCTGCTTTTGCCTCTTTGCAGTTGGATTTGTCGTCAGTGCCATTCACTGTTCTTTTAGATCCAGGCTAAGAGAGAAAGGTAGTATTGTAATAAAATCACTTCAGACATGAACACATGCTTATATTCCCTGCTAACAGGAAATTTCCTGTGTAGGGGACATACAAAGCTGAGGCTTTGTATAATCCAGAAAAATTAAAATAAATGAGAAGCCCAGTGCTGGTAAATTGGGGTTACATTTGTCCTCCCTTAATACCTGTAACTCAGAGAATGCTCTCCCATCAAAGTCATGATGATGTTAAAATTAAAGACTACTTAGAAAATAAGGCTCAGCCTGTTAGCAGACAAATTCAAAAATAGGGCTGCTCCCAATCTATCAGGAAAAACACACACGCTCCCAAAGCCACGCTAACATTACTGGTGTTACCAATGAACAGGAATAGAAACACAGAGAAACACAAATCCTGGAACAAGAAGTACAGGGAAGAAAAGCTGTTGAAATTAAAAGAACAAGAGGTAGGTTTTACAATGTTTAGACAGTACTAGCAGCTATAGAAAATAAAGAGTCTTCATGTTTTAAGAGAAAATCCACTTGCTTTATATAATAATGACCTTTGATGGCTATTAAGATCCTTCAGCCCTTACTCAGCTACAGCTCCCATTAAAGTTGATGAGCATTTTGTCTGGGTAAGGGATTTAGGATTAAGCATGGGGTAAAGTACAGTTTGGGAAGGACTACTGATTACAAACAGTACTGAAATCGAAACTAGAAAGATAATGGATTCAGAGCCATCAGAGACTGCAAGAGAAACTGTTCCAAGATAATAGCTGCTGCAATGAAGCAACTTACTTGGCAGAATGTCCGCATTTAAATGCCTCTTTCAGAAGTTTTTGTTTTATTTTGGTATTACCTTTATTGACTAGCAAAACAGAACCTAGACCATATTAAAAAAGCACTAGTACCACTGCTGAACCTCTAAAACTATACCTAGAGGTATATTCAAGAAGCGTATGCTGTCTGGATAGTAAGGATATAAGATCAAAAGCTTGTTTGTATCAAAAAATACGATCTTATAAGTCAACTAGAACAGTACATCTGCTAAAGAGGAGCTACAGCACTTGCTTACGTGCATGCTTTGCAATCTCCTACAAATGCCAAAAAAACCCCAGGCCCCTAAGAGACCTACTTGTTCCTCACAGCTTTTTGTCTAGCAGCTGCCCTTGCTTTTGCACATCACTTACTGTTAGTTCATCTTCATCAGAATTGAAGAGATTGTCAAGGTCAGTATAGGAGACCACTAAGTCTGTTTCATGGAACAGGCTAGTTGATGCAGTGCGAGCATGAGCAGCAATACGTTGGGCATCTATAAAGCAAAGCAAACATTAGAAAAACATGGGCAATATATACTCATTTAAAAAAATAAAGACATCTTAAGAACGATTTCCACAGCAGGGGTGGAACATTTGGATTTTATAGACAACATTTATTTGCAAGGTACAACCAAAAAATTGTGTTCCGGACAGATTCCCAATCCCAAAGGGACAGGGAAATGCAAACCATAAAGTAATATGTTAGTTACCTATTAAAATCTACTGAATATTCAAGAGATCATTAATATAGCATAATTAAAAGAGGAAAAAAAAAAAAGATAAAAATAAGTCTCTTTACCTTGCTTGACAGAAGGACTAAATAGAGACATAGCATCCTCTCCTTCATGGGATAGAACTGTAACACCAGATGTCCCATCCTCAGCCTATTAAAAAGCAAGCAAACAAAAAAGTCCAAAAGTTTGCTTAAATGAATTGGCAAGATGGGAGGCATTTTATCTCCCTGGGGAATTCTTGTATATACCAAATGTATCAAGTTCTCATTAGCCTTCTAGCTCAGCAAGGGTCTGGGGGGTCTGGTTAGGCATTGGCTCAGAGAGAAGGAAACTCGGAATACAGACAATATGGCAGCCACACACAGGCAATGAGCATGGATAAGAATGTAAAGCTCAGATTTGGTGTCAGGGCTAAACTTAAAAAGCAAGCAGTGGCTTCTTGCTCATCACCTTACTGAAAAACATTTGCTATCAAATGCTGCACATTAATTATACCAGTTACTAAATGAAACTCCCGATATCAGGAGTGCATACACCCACAACTACTCCTAATAAGTAAATTTAATATACAGGCTCCCAATGCAGGTATATTTTCTTCTTTTTCTGAGGGGGTACCTTTGCTTTAGGTTGGTGCCACCTAAAGTGAAGCAGAACAGGGGGGAAAGGTAAATAAATCAAATTTGAAGTCACTGTGCAGGCAGCTCGCCAGAGTTCAGCTCGCCTAGCCCAAACCTTTCCACACATGGCCAAAGCACTTGCCTCATTCCTCCTCTCTTCCCCAAGCACCTGCCATCACCCATTTCTACAGGAAGGCTAGAGAGACAGATTGATTTTTGTTCTGTTCCAGCAGTGTTCTCCCAGCATAAGCCATAAACCCTAATGCAATAACACCATCACTGTGCCAAAAACATTTTAGGTGTAGCTAGAGGCATGCTGCATCATTTCATTGATCATTTCTGCTAGAATACAATTTTCTTTAATGTACTTCTAAATACACAGAGAAGGATTTAAATTATATTTGGTGACTAAAGCAATTTGTTTTCATCTCATCACCGATTTGTTTCCTCACTCCTTTACTCACCTTGTGTTTCTTCCCAGCTTCCCTCTCAATGTTCTGCCTATCTTTTTTACTATCAGGGAATAAGAATTCCACATCACCATCAACAAAGGCGTAAGGATCAATTTCAGGTTCCTGGTCAGCTTCCGTGGCTACTGCTGCTAGGTACTGGTTTTTGCTCTGATACTTCTGCACCAGTTCATCTGAAACCTTTAGAGGTTTCCTACATTGCACCATTAATCTGCACAAAATAAAAATCACATAATGTTATTTGTCACTTATGATGTGGAAATAGTGGAGCTAACACACGGCCTTTATAAGAACAACTCCATCTGCCCTTCCCACTTCCTTCTATCCCACCCCAGTTTCAGAAAATTTGGGGATTAAATCATTAGTCATTTAATATAACCTCCTCACACACGTCAGATACTGCAGTGATTCATTCTGCCCATCTCTCCTCAAGCACTGTCAATTCAGATAAAGATTAGTAATTTAGCCCAGGTCATAGCTGTCATTTATTATAAAGTACAAATGTATTAAACTATCTATATCCACTAAAAGGAACTCACCAGGTTAAAAACATTACTCATTGTCATGCCCCATCCATGGCCAAACAAATGATCAGAAAGAAGTGATTAAACCTGAATTCTTCTTTTTCTAAGAGCTTGATTTTACATATCCCACTATACAAAAGGCACCATGTGAGAAAGGTGTCCAAACAAGACAAGTATTTCAGGAGTATCAGACTAATACAGGGATTTAGATCCAAGACCCCCTTCCTCCAAGCAGCAACAGAATGACCAGCAAGAAGCATTTACAGAAATCTCGGGGTGTTGCAAGGATACAGATGGTAGAGGGATACCTCAAGTCCAAACAGAGGTTCTAACATGTCTATTCTTTCCCTTCCCTTCTAACGTGTCTATTCTTTCCCTTCCCATCTAACATGTCTATTCTTTCCCTTCACAAGCCTCTGTCCAAAAGGGAACGGACACAAGAAGTTGTCCCTCACAACTAGCAGACCTTGGTTTTGACAGCCTATACGCAGACACTAATCTGGAGTTTAGAATAAGGTAAGCTTACATTTCTCCTCTGAGACATCAGAAGTAATGAAAAGCGTGATACAGAACAAGTCAAAGAGTTCAACCTTGAAACTCTGCACACAGAAAGGCACAGTGATCCCTCAGAGCCTTCCTCGCTGCCTTGTACATCCCTGTCAACTACAGGTACGAGGAAGGACACAGAAACAGGTTTGCTTTGTCAGAAGATTTCTTAGAAAGAATCTTTCCAAAGAAACACCTCAGAGCCATCACCACTGCAAATCCACCCATGCTGGTCATCACTCTCAATAAAGTCTTGGTTTAGGCATGGCCACCACAGCACGACTGCCCCAGACGACAGTGCAATATGGGTGGCTTTGTATCAAGCACCATTGGCACTTACATGTGGAGTAGCACTCAATAGAGTTGAAAAGAAAAAAAGATGGGAATGACTTTCTATGAATAAGGAATTAAACATCAGAAAATACATAACAAAAGCAAGTAGCACTTTCCAGTATTTTGCACCACAGAGGAAGAGAAATTGTCAGATGATGAGGAGGGTGAAGAGGGAGGAGAGAAATACATTCAGTAAGTTGTTATATCAAACTAGAAGCCATACAAGGACAGACCATGCCTTGGACAGAAAAAAGCAAGTTTTGAAGAAGAGGATATCTTTCTCTTTCTGGTTGGCTGAAATGAATTGAAGGCAAAAAAGAATAGCACTAAAAACCCTATAAATGCACATCTTGAAAGAGTCAAGATGCGCACAGTGAGCAAACCAACAGCTACAGCGTATTTCCTTCTTGTAGCTTCCCTACCCAGCAAAGTCAAGGTGACTGCCATCAGTGGCTTTCCACTGCCAGCAATGAGACAAAAATCAACATAAAATTTCAGTCTTGGGAGCAGCCACTTCAACTCTTGTACAAATTGAGAACCCTGGCTCTGAAAAAACAGCTTCAGTAATTTGATGCTGATCACATTAAGAGTCTCCTTCCACCTGAACAGGAAAAAGATAATTGGACCAAAGTAATCAACAGCAAGTGAGTTGAGAGAGGCAATTCTGGGGGCATTTGAGATGAAGTTTTTAACCCTTAATCACATCCCCAAGCCCAAGTTTGTCACCTCTGGATCCAGGTTCCATTAAGTTTAGAATGCTATGGACAGCCCTGTCAGCACCTGGAGCTTCCCATTATCATCCCCTTCCCACAGCACATCCTCACAAGGAAGCGCCATAAAAGGTGGATGACAGGAAGAATTTCTTATGCAGTGTAACAGCAAAGCAGTCACAACCAAGTGGTTTTCTTTTAGGTTTGTTGTTCTTATGTTTGGGTTATTCTTATTTGGTGCTGGGTCTGGGGTATTTTCGGTAGTGGTGGTGGCCTTTTAAGGGGAGCTTGGTTTTTGTCTGGGTAGAAAAAAATCCATGTTGATATATCCTGCAGGAGACCAGAGCTCAAACCTAAGTTTTAACACGAAACCACCAGTGTTGCTTTTTGTCCTCCATTGCCTCGAAGCTCCATAATTTATTAACACTTAGGCAGTATGAGGAAAGTGATTAATTCAGCAGAGTAGAACATTTCCAAACCTGGTGCTAAACAACACAAGCTTTCAAGCATAAATTGCACTTATTCAACAACCCTCTTTTTTTAAAACTCTTCTAGACTACACATACGTCACTTCAAGACAATATTAGCCTATGTTAGGGTAATATTAAACAAGTAAATCAACATTCTCAAATACATTTCCTGTAGCTCAAAGGCTGAGGTTCTAACAAGGATCTAGTCTGAAGGTCTCAATATTTCTTCAAGTTAGACAAGCTTTGTTTAATGAATGAGGGTTTCTCATACAAGCTGAGGTCCACAAGCAGTAACAGGAGACACACTGGTCACTTGTTTCTTTTGACTGATAACACCAAATCTTCATGCTTTTTGAACACCATGGAGAGAATGCACCATGTGTGAGAACACCAGTTGATGTCACTGACTCCAAAGAGAAATTTCTGATATTAGAACATAGCCACAGCCTACATTGAATTTAACACCTACCAGGAAACCAGGTTAGCTTCCTTATTCCCATCAGCTGTTTAAAATACCAGCTCTTCTGAATAAAGAGCAGAACTGAGGTACAAGAAACTTTGTTTTTAACACAATAAGCTTTCAGCTGAGACCATCCATGTTTTCTTCAAGTAATGAAGAAAGCAGATATTATGATGAGAAAATTACTGAGGGGAAGGGGAGTGGAAATGGACACTATAACTTTAAGTCCCAAAGAGGCATAATTTGGCTACAGATTAATTTTACAGTAGAAAAATAAACTTCATTGCCATCTGCTATATCAGAGTTCTAATGAGAAAAAGCTGCAAAGTCTTACTACACACTTGACTATGCCTCATGCTCACATTTCACAAGTATTATCTCCTTGCATGCAGACAGCACAGACAGTTATGCTCACACACTCAGTGCCACTGCTCGAGCTGACGAGAACAACGTTCTGTCTTAGTGACAAGCTCGCTTATCCTGAGAAACTACTGCCTTTGGCCACTCACTTTCCCACTTTCTCATGTTATTACTATGATATTAAGCACTACTTACTCTGTCACTGATGTTAGGTTTTCCTGTCCAGCAGGTATTACTGGATCATCTCTCAACTTATCATTTGGAAGCTGAGGTGGTAAGAACTCCCCATCCTTTTTCTTTGGAACTTTATAATACTTCCAAGTAGTATCAGCTTCATCTTCCTCCAAATTCACTGCAGTACCAACATACATTGTAGGCTCTATAACTTCAGGAAATTGAGCTGGAAAAGGCTGAGACAAGCCATCGAGTCTGTCTTCCATTGTTTTAGTGGGAACCAAGGGGTCTGGTGTTGGCATCTGATAGAAATGTTGACTCTGAGGAGTAGAAGGAGCTTTAGCTACCCCTTCATCAACTACGTCACACGGGTGAGGACTAAGTGGTGGTGGCTGAGGTGAATTTGCCATTTCAGGGTTATGCATCTGAGGAGTCTTTGCTATATCATTAGTTCGGATATTTGAAAATCTCACTTGACTGTCTGGTGCAGTCATCACAAGCCTCTGACTTGCTGAATCTGCCTCCATGGCAACATCATCACTGATAGATACACGATGATGAAAAGGAGTCAAAGGGCGTTTCTGTGGCTTATCCCCTTTGTCTTGCTTCTCATTTGTCTTGTGCTTTGGAGCTGCTTGCTGTTGTTGGCCCACAGGTGGTGCCTGCCCCTGTTGACCTGAATTTCTTGGTTTGAGATTTTTGTGCCTGCAGAATTAATACAGGAGAAAATACTTCCCATTAATCTTTCAAATATGTCGATCATGTTCCTTTTTACCAGATAGGAACCCGCTTCTAAGCCATTAAACAGCTGATTATAGAAGCCTGAAACTGATACCATTCTGAAGTCAAGCTGCTTCTTTCTGACCATAAGTTAACCTGAATGACCCAAGTGGCACTGCAAGATTTTCAGGACACCATTTAAAAAGGCTGGAAAAGCTGTCCTATGAGCAAAACCCACCCAATCCTCGTAACTAAAGGCAGTATTTTAACAGAAATAGTCACACAAACACGTTGTCACTTTTAACTTCTGCCAACACTGATGAATCAGTAGAACAACGTATGCATTGGTGAATGACTTCCTGAATTCAGGCATCAATACGAACCAATGGTGCTGTCCATGTCAAAAGGTTAAGGAGTGGGGAATTAACATCAAGAATCTAGAAGAGAAGCTCAGTCCTACAAAAGCTATTTCAAAGCTTTTGCAGCTTAGCAAGTGTGGAAAACAGAAAAACTCAGTGTCTCAACTGGTTCATGTAGGTATTTTGCAGTATAAATGCACTTGAACGTTTCTTCTAGAAGTTCAAGATGAAAACTTTCTAGATCATCTGGCAGAATGAGAGACATGAAAAACCAAAGTCTAGAATGAAATGTTTATGATTAAGCTACTGCACTTGATGCACTGCGTGTGCATCCTTAGTGCCTGGTACTCTTTGCTACTCTTCCATTAGCAAAGTTAAGAAACATGCAACTTTTCAACTAAAAAAAAGAAAAATCAGGATTAAGTAGGGGGAAAAAAAAGGTAAGAGGTATCAAAATCTATTTTTAGTTTTAACTCTCATACACATACACGTTTTTCACTGCTTAGAATTCAAAATACAGAGAACAATAAGGAGGTTTAAGTCTCTGCAATTTCTCTTCAGGCAACTGCAGATTTCTAATACACACCTCACACAGTTCATTGATTGTTTTCTATTGCTATCATACCTAAATCTTCCTTTATCAGGATATTTATTCCTCCTCCATCTCCCAGCTCATCTCAGGACATAAGTACTTCCATGGAATTTCAACCAACCATTTCAATAAAGGGGGAAAACATGTACTACTTTCAAAATGTTCCATCCTCCAGACATTAATTTTTAAGATGCCAATATTCATTGCAAAGTAATCAGTGTGAACACTTAAATCAGAGAAAGTGTTTAAACCTTTGCAACACTTCAGTCACCTAAAGATTAGTATTCTGCCATAAGAACAGAAATGGAGAGTTCACTGAAATTAATGTTTCCATTTACTTTAAACCCCTGTCTTAACAATCTGTGTCATTGCACAGTTTCAAACCAGAAGTCAAAACAAAACCTGGAAGTTGAATTCAGACGTTCCTTCTGTGCTCTGACCCTTTCCCTCCACCTCCATCTAATACAAAAACCAGGCTGCCATCCACCTCACAGTAAAGTAGTTTTATATACAAGCATCCATGGCAATTTCACAAGAAGTACAGCAAGTTTGGGTTTCTTTCTCATATTCTTCTAGACACAATGCTACAATCATCCTGCCTTTGATTAATAGCTTCCTCCCTTCAAGGCTGATGTCACAGCCCTGTAGAAAAGGTTCTTAATTCCTAAATAAATAGGCATTCCCTTTCCATTGCTGCCCAAGAAAGTTGCCCAGAGATAGTTTCTACAGGCCTAAGGAATTCCAGCCCAAGATTCAAGAATAGCCACCGAACTGCCAGCAGGTCAACTCCAATGATTCACTTGAATAAAACCTCTGCATAATCTTATTGGGCAGAGTTTCAAGACCTACAATGACATTTAGGAGATGAGATACAAATTTTGTTACCACTTCCCTACAAGCAGCTATTGCTTAATTACTCCTAAAGGACTCATCACAAGCCCTCTCCTGAGCACTTCAATCTCAATGTACATTGTTGGACTGCGGGTTTGCCAAGTACTGTACCTTGAACAATTGCAATTTGTCCTCTGCGTGGCTTCAACAAAATCCCAGCATGCTATTTTTTCAGCTGTCTCTTCATCACACAAGCCATTTGAAGTAGCAGAATACTTCCTCCTATGATCCAAAATGGGGAGAATTATTTGGGATCAACATACGTTCTTTCCTTATCTTCTGCCATACCTCAAGAGTGGGTTTGTGACACCAGATTCAGCAAAGAAATTCAAAATATCCTTTTCCTAACATATTGAAATGAGAACTAAACAAACTACTACTTAGGAACAATCTTCAAAATGTTTCAGTACTAAGAGTAAAGAATCTGCTATAAGCAGTCACCACATCTTTCACAGAAGTACTTGCTGCAACGAATACACAAGATACCACGGGTATTTTTAGCTTCACAAAATGAGAACGTACTTGTTCTGTGCTCTGTTCATATTGCATTCTTGCCAAACTCTGTCCACCACTTGGTTGGCCAGCTTTCTAGGTATTTTGCCACCATGATGGCTGGTACTGTCAGAGATGAATCCATCAGAAACTGAAGAGAACTTCACCCACTTCTGGGCAGATTGAGCATCAACTGAAAAGGAGCACGAGAGGAAATAGTTTTAGGCAATGTGGCAGTATGCTCACAACCACTATTACTCCTATTTAATCACCATAGGAACATCTTCAGAAGAAAAGTATCTTAAATTAGGAAATTATAAATAAATAAAAAAATATAGGTATAGGAGCAGATTATTATAACATGCTTCCCTGCCAATGAAAATAAAAAAAACCAAACCATCCTATATGTTTAGAACTGCTCTTTATCTTCCAAGGAACTACAGACCTGAAGAAAATAACTTGAGCAAAGCTACCTGTTAGCAAATTTAATAGTATTATTATTTAGAACAAACGAACAAACAAAAACCCACAGGTCAAACTAAGGTAACAGGAGACTTTGGGGAAAACTACCAAAACCTCTTCTGCACAAGAACTGTATGCAAAGCCATGTGAAACTACCAGTGAGCCTTACCCACTTTGACTTTGACTTAGAGTGGTTTACCATGCCCACTACTCACACATAGTTCGGAGAGCTCACAGCCTTGCTGGAAACATAACTACAAAGAGTCTTCCTTGGACTGGGAAGAAGACCCAAACCATCACTTTGCTCTCTAATGGCTGATGACAACATTCCGTACAAAAGCAGTCCTGATTTCCACAACTTGCAAAAGTGTTGAAGTTGATTTTGCACAAAACTGAACAATAAAAATTGGTTTTACTACAACAGCCTTATGACTAAAGAAATATGATGTCAGCTGCACAAAGAACATCTGAATCCTTTCCAAACATTGCCAGGTTTAAAGAAGAAGCCATCAAACTGATTCCCCACATGCTGAAGCTGATTTTACAATACCTGTTTGAACTTCCTCTGGAGATGTTGGTGGAGTGAGAGTTACTGAAGACATGGCAGGATCTCTTGTGGAAGCAGGCACTTGGTGGACACCCAAGCAAGTAGTTGAACAGTGCGATGCCCCTACAGTACTAGGGGCAGGGATGTCTGTCTGGGGAACTAGAACGAAGCATGCTGGGTATACCATTCGCACACCAGCTGCAATAAAGAGCAAATCCATTTTACAGGTGTTTATCAAAACTTTACATTCAGAGATCATCAACAACTGGATTTTACTCATCACTCATAAGTTTACATACCCTTTCTACCTACTAATGCATCGTTCTTGGACAAAAAGTATCTCTTGTCACCCTCATTATTAATTTATGACTTGTTTTATACAGAAGATTTGGGTGAATGAATGAAAATGGCTTTGTATACACAGGCAAACACAGCCCTGGTACCTAACATGCTACTGCTCACTTCTACCATTTTGTTTTATAAACAAGACTGAGAATATACTTTTTAGTACCACGTAAAACTAACAAGATTCCCCTCTCCATCATCAGGGTCTCCAGCCATCGCTGCAATACAAGCTTGTAACCCTCATTACAGAGAAATGATTACATTAGCTGGCAAATCAAAGGTCAACAGCCCACAGGAGAGGAGCCAACTACTGCGTCCGAGGGGCTTAGATTTTTAGGAATAGCAGCAGATAAATGCTGTGCCCAAGGCTTAGTGTGAGGTGTCCCTGCTTATGAGAGGGGGGGTTGGCACTAGATGATCTTAAGGTCCTTTTCAACCCCAACTATTATATGATTCTATGATTCTAAGTTCTCCAGGATTGTGGGTTTGAAGACATCCCTGTTCCATCTGAATTTGCACAGAACCTGAACCAGGTGCTTGTGATGCACTTCTGATGTCAATGGAGACAGCCTACGGAGTTTTGATTATACTTATGTATTTATTTTAAAAACAGTCTTATTTCTCAGGGCACAAAGAAAAAAAACCTCCTAAGAGGTCTGCAAGCCCCACTTTAACCAACAACTCATTTTACATAGTCCTGAGCATTGAACAGAAAAAACAGAAGACCAACAGCAGTTGGAAATAGTTAAAAAAAAGGAATAAAATGCATTCAGAATTGCAGACTAAAGCATCCAGATTATTTCAGTAGAAGGTAATCAGATTACTAACCAACAAGGACTTCAACAGCAGCTAAAGAATCATCCTCCCAATCCATGTCTTCCTGTTTTTCCTCAGATCCCTCCTTCAGGTTGGATGTGACCGGATAGAATTGTTTCCATTCACCAATAAGCTTTTTTGTCGATGAATCAGAAAGCTTGAATGACTGCCCTGTGAGCGTGCCATTTAATCCAAAGGGACTTAGAATAACTAAAAAGATTAATACAAACACATTGGAAAGTATGTCCAAACAAAATTCACTCTTCCCCACTGAAACAGCGTTACTGTTATTTCAGCCACACCAAATAACTTACCATTGTTAAGCCAAAAACGCACCCTACTCAGGTTGTACCACACTGCAGAAGCTCTTGGTAACAGATACAGTTAAATGTATGTATCAGCACACAGGTGGGATAAAGAAATACTGTTTCAATTCTGTCAGAGTTAAGCTGTTTCCTCATCCTTTCATCCTGCTTGGTACAGTTACAACAATGTATACACAGGGAAGTAATCCATTTCATGTTTAGTCTTGTCTACATTAGGAAAGCACAGCTACTGATAAATTGCATTCAAAAAGGGCAAGTTTGGACACTGAGCATTAATAAACAAGGGCAGTGTGGTCATGTAGTAGAACTGACTTCCAACACAAGTGTGTCTAAGGGAATGATCAAACAGCCCACTAAACCAGACTCAGGCCCCATCACTCCTTTGTCTTTGAGAACATACCCTGCATCTGCTGGTGGAACCAAAGGAATTTACAGCAAAGGAAGAGCCAAATAAGAATGGGTAGGGAGAATGAAGAGGTTAAGAACATGAAGTCAGAAATAGATTTCTAAAAGAGGGGACATTTGGGGAGAATGTCTGATCGATACAAGACTGGTAACACCTCTTCTCCCCCTGCCACCCTTTGCCAGAAATCTTCATTCTATGCAATTGCATTGATTCATCTTAATACCCACTACTGACTGGCAGAACCTACCTTGAAAAGGGCTGTTTGACTGCTGGGCGAGAGTGAGGTGTTCTTCACTGAGCAGGTACACAGGCTGATGCTGACTGATCTCCACACTGGTGCAAACATTGCTATCTCCATGTAAGAAGAAGGTGAATGAGCAGGACAAGTGCTCGCTGGGTAAAGAGAAATGGGGAGGGTGCAGAGGGTGGAAGGGAGGGAAAAAATTCCTAAGTTTAGAACCTCAAAGAAGTTGATGGCTTCCTCAACTAGTCTGAAGGCATGTCCCAAAAAAGTATTTATTAATGAAGTAACCAAAAATCCCATCTATCTAAACAGCAAGAGGTGCTAAATACATGTGCTAATACATGTTTACAGCATTTACAAAGTATTCCAGCATTAGAGACAAAACCAAAGATCAATCAGTTTGAAAACAACAGGCACCACGTTTCCAATCTCTTCAGACTCACACTTTGTATTTTGAAGTCTGGATGAAATTTAAAATACAGTATTTTGCAAGGCAAAAAAAAACCCAACAAACTCCTTATTTTTATATCTATTTAAATTCTATACATGTGTTTCGGAGCATTATTGATTCTAGTGAGGTCATAGCTAGGTTTTCCTGTCACAGACCAACTAAGCAAAATTTATACTTAAGATTTATAGTTAGTATTTCCCAACAATTCACTTATTTAAAAGCAAGAAGAATGGCAGCAGCTTTGAGAAGTGCTGGTTTTGGTTTTTAAACTTGAATCTTATCTCCGTGCTCCTGAAACCAATCCCGTATCCACACGAAAGGGAAGATAAAATCAATTTAAGAAACAACAAAATTCAAGTCATTGTTAAAGTCATTAAAGCAAGGATCAATGTTTAATGTCTGATGCTTCACTGATGTTTCTCTAATTCCAAAGTGTTTGAGAAAAAACAAAAGCAGCCCTGTACAGCAAGACACCCCAACAATAAACACATCTCCTTCGTAAAGGGCAGGAATACAGCTGGAAGGCTGTTTCCTGCCAGGACACCACAGCACTGGTACATCTTCATACTCAGCTCCAGCTGAAAACATGGTTTTTTCCTTCTCTTTAAAGAAGTTGGAGAGGCACAGCCATTTTCAGTTGTATTAGCTACGGGTTCTCTCAAGTGTCTGCCACACTAATACAATCCCATAGGAGAAGAACTGATGTTTAAAAGCAAGAAGATGCTGTTCACATTGGATTTGAAATCAGGTCCACTGTGTCAGTAATGGAAGAAGGAAAGTAAAGGAGAACTTTAAAAGTACCTCATAAACTACAGAAGAGAAAATAAATCCTTCTCTGTAAGAAGGGAAGCATCAGGCACTTGCTCAGTCTCAGGGAAAGGAAAAACACAACAACAAACAAGTCAAAGGTAAAATTCAGGTAGTCAAAATGGCAAAAACTGGCACATTGTTCACAAGGCCAAACGGTAGAGACACTCTGTGAATGACTGCAGCCTACAAAGACTGTACGAATGCAACACGACCATTTCCCCCCCAAATAAAATTAGACCCCCGCCACTAAGGGCCCGGACTGTGCATGCTGCCTGACCTCCTGAAATGCTTGCACTGCTTGGTCCACAACAGGAGAATGCAAAGTTCTGCATTCCTGAAAGAGACAAAGAGAGCTCCAGAGCACAAAGAACAGAAACTCCAGCACCTGAGCAGCCTTATTAAAGTCAACCTCTGCACATGCAGTTACTAGATACATCTGTAGTGGCTCTTCTTTCCTCCACCTGGAGATAGATGGTAAAGGAAAAAAGAAAATCCTGGAATGGGCGCAGGCAGGTTTATATAAACCAATGTATAAATTGGTTCACTGAGTCTCATTCCAATGACGCAAAGAGCAGCCACCAGGGCAGTGGCCACAATGAGAAGCAAGAAGGCGACAGCATCAGGCACACGGCTTTGCCTGCCAGCAGGTTTAAAAGTAGGGACCTGAAACACTTCAAGGACGAGAGAACCCACAAACCGTTCAAGGAGGAACAGGAAGTGCAGCACGTTTTTTATGACAGTAACAAAGCAGGCATGAGGATGAGGAACTGCTCTGAGCAGCTGGCCCTGACCGAGGCACAGCAGTTTTCAGGGTGCATCAAGGCTGTGGTGGTGGCGGCTCTGCTGCTCCATTTAATTGTGCTTTAGGAATAAAAAAGAAGGCAGGATCCAGATGAGCTGGGCTGGATACCTCCTTGCAGATGAAATAAGACACTGCTTAGGAATCCCACTAAAGTTAGTTTCCAAAATGGAGTGATGATGGAGATAAGCACCTTGTTGATGCGTTCAAGTCAAGTCAGGTGCCTAGCAAACATCACTAAATTCCTATATAGAAATCTGATCAAAATTCAATCCTTATGCAAATAGCTGAATACTTCTTTTCAAATCAAATTTCATTTTCAAATGTCATATTGGATGGTTAAGGTGAAAGTGGAAGGTGTTCTCGGTTCCAAGGGACACGTAACAATTTAGTTCAGTACAAGTGAGGCAAAGTTTCAACCAAAAAAAGCACATATTCCTCAAATACACTTTAAATGCAGGAAAGCTGTGTCTTTGGTAAACACTGCATTATTGCACAGATAAAGAGTAGACCATTGTAGCATTATCTGATGGAACTGAGATAAACCAAGACAAAAAGAAGCATCAGCATGATAACAGAAGTGTTGCAACCCATTCCTCTGCAAAACTAGTCCTAAGAAGGAGCAAGGAAAATTCAAGGTCACCATGCAAAAGCCAGATCAAAACCAGAAACAAAACCAACCCCCAAAAGTAGAACTCCTTTCTTGCCCTACTCAGCAGGAGAGGCTTCCAATGAAATAATAAAGTGAGTAGCCACTCTTGTCACTGACACCATTGAGCCAGCCTTGGCATGTGAGCTGTGAGCATGCTATGGGCACAGCAGGGAGAACAGATGCCCCATGGCACCATTCATTCTAGAAGATCCAAATGTTATACAATTTTCACTAATTTGGGTTATAAATGTAAGTGTTCAACAGCAAAACGATGCACACCACCTTAGGGTTTTGCCTTGGTACCTTCTAAGGTGCAGCAAAGTCATGTAACACACAATAGGATAACATTGTTTCATCACAGAAATACCTAGTAAAAACCTTTGCTGCCCTTACCTAGAAGCTAGGGGGAACAGATACCCACACAGTGTAAACAGTATCTCCTGAAAACAGGAGTCATCTTTAAACTGAAGGTTAACATGAAAGGCAAAACTAACACTTGACTCAAACACAGCACTCGATTTCTTCCTACCTTGTCATGCTAGTCGTGTTTCTTCACATGTAATACCCTAATTTCTGCTAGGTTACAAAACTTTAGGAAATATCAGTGCAAGGGAAATAATCACAAGAAAAACAATGAAAAATCCTAATGGAAAATAGGAAAACAAGCCTGTATGAAGCTTCTTTGCAGGGAAGTGGAGAAAAGGAGGAAGGAAAACAAAGAACCAGAGCTGTAAGCCACTGGATGCGCCTACGCACGCCATTTTATGGACCTCGTAAGAAACTCTACTTTTTATTATTAATAATTTTGTACATTCTCAAATTCCTTGTGTCTCTACAGACTGACTGCCAGTACCCAGTGCCAGCTCAACCTCAGCTTAGGAGGGATCTTCTCAAACCTTACAACCTGTTAAAAACAATACACACACACACACACATATATATATCTTTCTCCACTCTTCCTTTAAGTCTGTCTCTCCTATTCTTAATAACTCACAACCAAGAATCCTAATCAGGCAAAAGAAAATTCCCTACTTATCACTTTGGGGTAAACAGGCAAATTACCTTCACCATTCAGTCAAGGACACAACAGAGAGCAAGCTGGTGGTTTCCTGCTTGCTAATGCAGGGTTCACCCTATGCTTTTATTTGCAGACATTTTAAGGAGCTCAGAAGATCACCAGATAATTTGTGCAGAACGTGTTGGGACTGAAGTATTTACAACCACCTCAATGCTCAGAACTTCCATCCTGCATGGAGAGAATCAGGGAAGTCCTTAAGGTGCAGATACAGCAATAAAAAACAATGGCTTGCGTTAGGGGTAGCGTTGATATCCTCCCCAGCCCGTTTGTGTTGTGGTACTTTAACAGCTACGATGAGGGACTGTTGCATGTGCGCACCAGAGAGAGAAGGGCAGAGGACAGAGTTGTAACAGAAAATTCTGAAAACAAAACCCCTATTTTCCCCAAAATCTCATTTTCTCACCTGACTATGAAGTTACTCCATTAATATTTCCGATTGACTTCGTCTCATTCAAATTCTAAAGACAGAACTTAGATATCAATAATCCAGTTACCAACTGATCTCTGAATACAAATGTTATGAAGTGTCATTGGAGCGAGCGTTCTTCATGAATTCTGATCTGAATGCACCAGAACTCAGTCAGAATTGATTACAAGCAACTTTAAAAATAAAATTAAATCAAAGTTCTACAAGGCTGCGCTATTTGGAAGTGATGCAATTTTAAGCAAAACAGTCCTCACCTAGGCCTCATTAAAGTACACCTGTATAAATAACATTGATTTCCTCACACTCCATCTTCATTCTAATTATACCAAAAAAAAGATGGTTTAGTTTCAGTGACAAAGAATTATGATTCTATGCAGGGGAAAAACAAACAAACAAACAGAAACCAATCTGAACCATTTCAGTACAATTTCTACTTCTACCTTTGTAAGAGAAACTTAAGGGTGGGAGGGGAGAGCACACTACAATTCATATATACATGAGATTTGTACACTTCCATTAGCAACTCTGAAAATACCTTCTTGATAAAAAGATAATTAGGTCTGGTTTTTTTCCTCCACATTAGTACTTATGTAGAGCTTTGTATCTTCAAAGTGCTTCACAAACACGAGCTGCATTAGAACCTCGCTAACCCACACTTCACTAGATTGCATACCTCAAATCAGCCCCATGCTAGAGCTTAAAGTCAAGGAGATTCCAACACCAGAAGCAACAAAGGAGTCTCCAACTAAAATACCTATAGCACATCTAATAGTAAATGCAAAAAAAGCATCCAAATGTTTCAACTGAAAAAGAGAATGGGTTTTTTTGTTTTGCTCTTTGTTTACAATTATTATCTCATATTTTCCTAGATTGCCTTCCTAAATTACTTCTGGTTTGAACCACGAGTACCTAACCAAGTCAAGGCTCTGCTAACCCTGACCATATCCTTATAAACCATAAACTTCCTACTGCCATTTCCTACATGAGGAAAAGGGACATTGGAAAGTAAAATCACTGTCCCAGAAGTAATTGCCATTACAATCAGGATTCTACGACTTCACCTTCAGTGGGGCAAAATACACCTTGTTTAGGAGTTTTAAGTTGCTAATTACTATGCATCATTATTTCAGACTGTTATAACATGCTTGCCAAGAATTGGTACCTTCTGGCCAGCACCCAGAACCCTTTGGGGCATGTTGACCACGAATCAGTGTGTCATGACTGTCTGACAATAGTTAGCAGCAGCAGCAATAGACCTGAGAGTTCCCAACTGATGCATCATAGCCGCCCAAATAGAAGCATCTCCAAATAGTTATTCCTCACTACAGCCTATTTCTGTATGTCACTTAAATAAATTTCAAGTATCAAAGAATCTCCTTTTTAAAAGGTGACAGATACCTTCTACAGTAAATGCCTGGGCTGGAGAACACAGTCCTGCAATTAAGTAGGTTCTTGTGGAAATAAAAATGTTAATGGGAAAAAAGTTTGAAGGGTTTGAAGCCCTCAGACCATTCCTATTCAGTTGTTAGCTCCTTCTTTTTCCTTTAACCAGGTTGAGACCCAACACTATAGCAACCAGCACAGGATAGAAAACAAAACACAGCTGCCAAGGAGTAAGTCTCCAGGAATTACATACCTGACCACATGCTCAACATGCACTACACTCTCCTCTGTTCTATGATACGTTATGCCACACGCTTTGTTCTTTGTCAGCAGCCCTCTAGGGCTTTTCATCGCTGAGAAGAAAGAGTGAAGCTGCCAAGCCACTTGAGGCTTTCTGAGCTAACAGAAGAAAAGCGGAAGCAACTCCCTCAAGACAACCCATCTACCACCTTTCCTTTGTAAGCATGTGTTCAGAGTGGTGCTTTGTGACTTTATAAATCTTCCAGGTACAGCCATAACACTGCAATGGGCTCATGACACTTATGACAAGATGCTTTCTATGCAGCCACCATCACACTTACACTGCTTCAACAACCCATCTTATTTTAAACATGGCATTCTCAATTTCCATATACCAGTCATAATCCTGAATTATGAAACTCCACATCTTAATTCAGACTAAAGGAGTAAGAAATTAAATATGAATTTGCTGTAATAAGCAAAATATGAAAGAAGTAAAATACTAAAATCAGATTTATATTAACACAGCACTAACAATCATTCCCAGGGGGAAAAAAAAATAGAATTGAGGGGTTTTTAATTTCTTAAATCATAAAAAGAAACCAAAAAAAACCCAAAAAGCCAAAAAAGCATAAAACAAAAAAACCCCAACAAACAAACAACATACACACACACACACAAACCTCAAACACCAAAGGAGAAAACCCACAAGGCAAACATACAAGTTGTTTCAATTATTACACACTTCATGAGCTCTCTCAGGTTGTCTTTTGGCTATTTGGAGAGAGGTGTTTTGATTTTTAAGCGCTGGGGGCTGAGGCAAATGGAGGATAGGAGAAATCAGTTCCTAGTTCTCCAGCAAGCACAGGCTATCACACACTCTCATTACACTGCAGTGCTACTTTTTATGATAAGAGCTTGAATCATCATTAATCAATTCACAAATGTGCCTTTCTTGCCCTTGGCTACAAGTTCCCCTACAACATCAGTTTGTATCAGCCCCATCACGAGATCTGCACATCAAGCAACACAGTGGCACTAACATCCTTAATGTGAAAGTACGAAGAAATCTAAACAAATGCACATCTACATTTTCAAGCATGTATCTTAACATGAAGTAATAAGATCTCAAAACACAGATGCTTCTCTAACTACTGACAAAAAGACGGAACAGCAGACATTTTTCTGAGCATCTCTGAGTAACTCCCTGTGGTCATGAAGGTAAATACAGCAGAGAGCCGATTTTGATGATAACACAAAGCAAAAAACATAGCTAATAGCAAAGGAGGAAAAACTTTCAGTTCAAAGCACATCATTAATGACTACCGTCAAAAGGCTCTCCACAATATTCTTTACATAGCTGAGAATGTTTTCAGTTAGACCTGCAAGTTAAAAAACATTTATTCCATAACCAAGTTAAACACACTAAAACAAATACAAATGTAGCCAGTGACCTGTATTTCATAACAGGTCATATTTACCTTAAAGACATCCACATTTGTAAATTAACTTCATTCTTAATGAGCTTAGCTTCATCCTGACAGAAACAAGGTTGAAACTCCAGCGTGTTATCTTACAAAGAAGCAAAACTGATTCTTTCAGAATGCAACTAGATGTTTATGCATACACATGAAGTCTGTTTCTCCAGATACAACCACTATAAGCAGTACTACAAAAAGTTTGCTCCCGTTTCTGTATTTCAGAATTTAAGAGAGATTAATAAACTATCACCTTATGGTTTAGCATCCTTTAATTACTGAGGATGCAAATCTCAATTATCTAAACTTGAGCTTTCGCAATGACATATACATGTGCTATAAAGAATGAGACTCCAAATCATATTTGGGAACTGGATAATAGCTAGACATTACTCTGTTTGAAAGACAGCGTAACAGCTTTCAATGTATTGCTCTTTTCCATTCTGAGACATTTACAAACATCTTGTTAAGCCAGGGTTGGGGTTTTTTTTCCCCTCAAAGCTCAAAATTGAAACATGTTATGGAATTTTCATTAACAAAGTCTGAAATACCTGTATGGTTTTCCTGTTATCTTATTGTTTAGTGTACAAAAAGAGCACAGATTTATTACTGAAACCTAAAAACCAAGGGCTGCATCATTTTTTCATCTTTCCTAATGAACCAACTATCACTGTAACCTAAGCTAACGATGAGAAAACTGCTTTGTGATGTAAAGTGCTAAATTTGTCTGCTTGTAGTCTCTGTAGCAACCCAATATTCCAAAGAGACAATCATGTGATCAATGCTCTCAGCTCCTGCTGTTTATCCTGCACTGTCCTACTTACAGCAGCTCTCAATTCCAGCTGTCTACAGTAAAAGGAAAAACATCACCTGCTCTCCTGCCGGGACATGATGCCAGAACAGCCTCATTAGAGCTGTTGTAAAAAAGTGTTGACATTGTTTGATTTAAAGATTAACATGGGGAGGAAATTTACACTGCAAAAAGAGCTGAACAGACTGAACAGAAAATATTCCAACAGGATCAAGGAAGAGCACTTATTTTCAGCTATTAAGATGTTGAATTAAATACACGAACTAAATGTGAAACCTGTGGCTACACGTTCTTGTGTGCTTAACTCCCTCAAGTACAAGGCCGTTTTAGAGCTTTAGTTCTAAACCTCAATCTGTTCCTTAATAATAATTCACAGTATCGTTCTAGAGGGATCAAGAAGCAAACTACTCTGTTCCTATGAAAAGACAACCCAAGGGAAATGGGAAAAACATAGCCAAACAGGGGGGAAAGGGGAGAAACGTAGGCTCAGGACTGGAAGGAGAGCACTCCTTTGTCTTGAGGGCACTGAAGACCAAACAGACAATAGGTGATCTCATTCATGCTGTTACATTATAAAGACAAACATTTCTGCATGTTTTTGAATGGCCACAGCCATTCAAGACTGCAGATTTGCCAGCACACTTGCACCAAACCCAGGGATCACAGCCAGTGTGGCTAGTTTCACCGCAGGAGGAGGCAGGGAGAAAACAAATACATATACCGAGAACTATGACAATCACACCTTCAAAACAAGATAACTATATGTATAAATGCTTATAACAATATCAAATTTACATCTATGAATATTTTTCAGCAGTCATATTTATTGTTTACATCAGGTAGCTAAAACAGTATTTGCATGAAAATACTAAGACTACAGTGGCTTGGCATTATAAAATCCTGTACCCAGACTAATGTGAAACAGCATTACCTGTGAAACCCATGCAGCAACTTCCGTTTTGTGAGCTATGATAAGCTTATCACTTCTACTTTTCCACATAGGTTTTGGGGTTTTTATTATTAGTTTGGGGTGTGTGGTGCTCTATTTTCTGAGGGGTTTTTGTGTTTTGGTTTTTTAAGTGAACTTGTCAGACACAAGTTCTGGTCTGCCACCCACTGCAGTTGGTTATATTCTTCACTAATTACAATGAGGGGAGGGGGGAAAGGCAACCGTACAAGTAATACAGTGGCTTTTGGTGTTGTAGATTTTCAGTTGTCTATCAGATCCTCCCACAAACTCAGGATTACTCAATTATTTGCTTACTGGTATTTTGATTGTGTTAAAGTTTAGCCTGTTGCACTTCTTACCAAAACTTGAGAGGAAATCCTCCACATAAGCAGTTCATACTTTAGTTTCATTAGGACTGTCAGATTAAATCTTCATTAAGGAGTTGTATCTAAAATAGTGTTTAATCTGACAAGTTTCCTAATCTTATTTATTCCAAGCAGACAGTAGTATTTTATCATCCAGTTGGCCAGAGGAAAAGTCTCATCCAAAGGCTGTGATTTGAGCAGCCTAACAAGAAAACTAGGCAGACAATTGGATGCAGCAGATCCCAATCTCTGTCTTGTGTATTTATAGGGTGGATTTTGGAATAAAGTATACACCACCGTATTTCTGAACACAGCAATAATACCACAATAGTTTGGAAAGGAGAGAGAAGAGGATGACATTCCTATTTGGAAAACTTTGTAATTTAATACACAGTCATTTAAACCACATCATTGAGCTTCTGTAATCTACCTTGCTATAAGTGACTGAAAAGGGTTGTGGCAAATATGGAGACAATGATTTTCTCCCACCCAGGTTGGTTACAACTCAGACCATTAGCAAAACTTTCTCGTTTGTCTTTTATTCTGCTGTTGTTCTCCTCCTTACCCCCATCAACCATTCCTGAAAACTGAAAATTGCCTGCTTACAAAGGGCCAATGATAAAAGCCCACCACACACACACTTTAGGGAGTCAGCGACTCCATTCCTGCCCTATCTATAAACAGAAGTGGGACTGGCATGCTTGAAAACCTCAGACAGTTTCCTCAGGCATGGTAATCGTGACTTGTTCTAACAGATCAGATTTCACCAAATACATGACTGTCTCACTTTTCTCAATGCTGGTTTTAGACTGGCGAGAAGCAGGGGGGCGGAGGGAGGGAAGAGCAGGTCATGGTTGTTACCTTGCAGCCTTGTCAACATGCAGCATGTAACTGCAGAATGCAAACAGATGAGGTTTTTACTCTTTCCATGGCAATATTTTTAAGATACGTTAGAATAATATATTAATAATATGAGGTTAGTTTAATAAGTTGAGTTTAGGAGTCACATCATTAAACATAATTACATAGCAGACATTTAGAATAATCTTAGTTTCTTGGTCATCTATTCACATGTCACAGTGGCAACAGTTTATGAACATTGAGGACTGTGGTTCCTTTAAAATTAAAATGTACGCAATGCAATGATGAAATGGATTTTCCTGGATTTTGGGGGTTTTATTTATTAATTTAATATAACCTTATAAAAGGAGGAAGAACAACACAGCAGCAGACAGGAAGCCACGGCTGCCTGAAGATCTGTCCTCACAGCCAAAAACCTATTAGAAACCACAGCCTTACATCCACAGCCTTATGTCTGTTGCACTACTATGTAGATACAAAAATTCAACTCTACTAATTCCTATTGCTGGGGGAACAGATAACAGAAAATCTCACATTCTGGAAGCACATGCTTGCAAACAGAACTCGCAAAAATCCAGATGGGATCAGCTTCAAATGAAAGAAACAGCTCTATTCACACATCCTTCAAAGAGAAGCACTGGGGAAAAGGAGGACTGAAGTCCTGCACATAGCTCAACCACAGCTCCAGAAAGCACCCACTGAGAGGTTACCTCCACCACCAAGAGCACCAACTACTCAGTTACTAATCAAAGTCTTGGAAATTAAAGATTACGAGCAAGAGCAACCAACCTTATAAAAATCTGTAGTTGCAATACACAGAGAAGCAGCCTATACAGCAGCTGGCCAAACCCCAGAGCATGTAGCAGTATAAACTAAGCTCTGAAACAGTCTGGTAACAGACTTTGTATCCTGAGTATACTAGCTGCTTTTTAGTTACACAGGCACATGAATTCTACCTTAGGCTTTCCAAATGTTAATGCAAGGAACATTCTCAAAGAAAGCAAAGTATATGTAATATGGGATGGAAGCAGGCAATAAAGAGAATAGTAACAAGGCCCGAGATGAAGCAAAACACGCTTTATAGCCACAGAGGTGGTATCCCAAAGCACCTATTTCAATCATTTGGGTTTCTTCCACAGGAAGTTGCTGGGAACAGCAGAGGCCTGAACCAATACCTCTGAACAGTCCAGCTTCCCAGAGAGCATGGATTATCCAAATTCTAGATATTCCTAGAAGGGATGAGCCAAATCTGCCGCAAGTACGCACATCTGCCAGCCATTCCCTTCACTTTGCTTCATCAAAGCCAATACTCAAGAATATCATGTGGAACTGAGCTATTGTGATTTCTCTGCCATGAAATGGTCTTACACAGCTCTGTCTAATCTTTCTCCATATTTTTGCAATAGATCAGGACTACCTATGACGAAGTTGTGGTGCGGGTAAAGCACTCAATTTCCTCAGTTATTTTCATCAAGCATCCTGACCTTCTGAAAGCCAAGAATCAGAGTCTCCAAATTAAACAAACCCTGCTATTTTATTTTAAAAGCTTTCATCAGCATTGCTGTAGAGCACTTTATAGAATTACTGTAAGAGATGCCATGACATAACTAATGCTAGTTTCAAAAGGCAATTTGGAAAACCAGTTCCTCAAATGAGGAAAGCCCAGACTGTGCCAAGACAATATTGGCCTAAATAGTTAGAAGTAAACTCTTTACTATTGATTTACAGCAACAACACACAGAAGAAATGGATGGACAAGGACACCCCAGAGAGGAAACATTTGCCCTGACCAGTGGGGAGAAAGAGATGCCTAGAACTAAAGGACAAGTTTATAAGTAAATTAAAAGCAGGAGTTCACAAGTACTAATAGAAACACACACAAACATGTGCTGCTGCTTCTTTTGCTCCAAAACAGCTCTCATTTTCTTTCAAGTTGAAATTTATTGCAGCAGATGCCAACAATGGCCAACTCCACACCCAGAAAGCAAAGCCACTGATCTCAAAATTTCCTGCATGCAAGATTTTACACATCCATAGACACACACACACACAAATACACACACAAAAAAACCCCATCATCTAAGCTTTAAATTACTTTGTATTTTAAAAGCTGATTTGGGAACAGCGATTAAACTTGTTCCAGCTAACCTAGTTTTTATTCATTTCATTATTTATTGCTAGGCAACACAGACCGTGTCAAACCACGTTAGAACCATGAGAAGAAGTCCTTCCAATTTAAATCAAAAATTCTCTTCTCGCCCTCCTCCCCCTCAATGTGGAGGCCACATGTGTTCTTTTAACACCAGCTTTTCCAGACGCAACGTTCTTTCTGACCAGGAGCTGCCATTTCAAACTCTTCTCAACATCTCCCATAAGATGCAACTCACCCAAACCTCATGTGGTGTCTGTAAATAGGCACTATATCCCACTTGCTCAAAGAATGAGTCGTTCTTGGCATTTACAATGAGAATCAGTCCCAGTCACTATACTGGCAAGTCCAGAACAGGTATCCTTTTCTTCCTTTCTAGAAGACTCCAGTTTCTTTTCCAGTATCCCTATTACCCATGGTCTGTATACGAGTATCACAAAAGACTGCCTGCTACCTTTAGTATTACTTTAGTATTTACTCCAGAAAGGCAGAAAACCAAGAAAAAGCAGAGATCCCGATCCCCAAATAAACTACAAACAGCACTCTCCATTAAATATTTCTTCTAGCGTGCAGCTTAAATAACCCCTACAACTTCTTTAACACAGCAACACAAAACATCCTACCTTTTGTTTATAGGTTTTTCATCTTTCTCGTAAGGCTTCACAAACCACTTCCCAATGCGTACGAAATTCCTGTTCATCAGACACCTCTCCAACAGGTTGTGAACGGCTTTGAAAAGCAGAGTGCGACATTCATAAGAAAGTCCATTCTCCCAAACACCATCTTCCTCTTCTACAAGGCAAAGGGGAGAAATAAGTTAGCACTGAATTCCATCCTGTTATTTCATGCACACAACACAATATCCTTTTCTCTCCCACAAGGCTTTAAGACATTCACAGCATAACGTGCAACCAAAAAAAGCCTGTAACATTCAGATAATAACTACTCACTTCATAATAGTGTAACTGCTAAAAGTAATAAGCTATAAAAATAATTCATCTCCTACAAGAAAAAAGATTCAACAGCAATTTGTCCAGAAAAGGAACAACCAATAAATATACATGATATATTTCAGCCTGCAAGATCACTGTATACTGACCTGTTTGCACCGTGGTGCACATTTTGGGTAGTCTAAATTGCTTATCCTGAAGAGTTAGCTGGCAATTATGCTTAAAAACTAACTGCCCAAAGTTTTAATATATATTCACTGTCTTCAGCCACCACTGACTGAGGAAAGCTGGGCACAAATATTGATCAACTGACCCTCAATGGTCAACAGTTTGCTAAAGGGGAACCAAAAAAATACCCAGATTCAGAAAACTGGTAAGAACATCCTGAAGAGGCCTCTCACAACTGCAGTTCTTCTTTTGTATTCAAGATAAAAGATATTTAAGCATGCTTTCTGATCGATATATAGAGAAAAACAGCAAGCAGAAAGACAAACCCCAGCTCATACTGACAGGATTCTGAAGTTGAACACTGAGATCTTTTGTGCCCCACAAATCAAACCTAGTCATGGAATCCAACTTACACAAAGCAAAGTGATTTGGCAAACTGGAAAGCAAGATTCTTTACAAGAAGCTGTAATCTCTTTAACCACTCTGGCTCGTATTCAGTGTTTGAACACAGTTTATGGACCCTAATAGTATATGCAGCGGTCCAAAGAACTACAATGGCATTACGATTACATTACACAAGTAAAATGAGGGACATTTCAAAGTTCCTGTAGTATCTCTGAGTTTATATGTGACATCATTCACCATTCCCAGCCACACACTAATACAGAGGATAACATAGGCAAATTCAAGTTCTTATCCTTAAATTACTGGCAATCGGGTCTTAACTTCCTGCCTACAATTCTCTGTATAGCATCTTTTACATAAATGCCTAAGGATCTGCTATGGGTCCCCTTGGACTAACCTAGCATAGCTATTCTTATAAGGCCACTTCTTTTATGCTCCAGGTAACAGCAGAGACAAGACTGTCTGACATAGATAAGGAGACATATTTTTACTCCAGTCTCTGGACAGTCACAGAATAATTTAGGTTGAAAGGGACCCATGGAGGTCACCTGCTCCAGCCCCCACTCAGGGTTCAAAGTTGCTCCCATCCCACATTCATTGCCCCTCATGCCTTCTCTGTGCACCTCCAAGAATCAAGGCCTCGGTTCAGGTTTAGTTCCATAAAATAGGTCTTACAATGGCAACCTGTCCATCCAACCTCTCTCCTTCACAGAGAATTTTGGTTGAAGTAGCTTTCCGCTGGCTTGCTCGATGACCAGAAAACCTCAGTAATACAGACAAGTCCTTGCATTTTAAATCCCTGTTTGAAATAAGCCCCTTTATCTGGAAGCCACCTACTTAAAAGGTTGCAATAGTATTAACTAAAGTTTCAATATCCTTAAATTAGAGAGCATGTAGAAAACCTAACAAACACCTGAGGGTTTTGTTTAGGAAAACAACTTAAATATTGTTTATTGTAATAATCCATAAGACAAAGATGACAAAGAAAGGTATTTCTAGACACTACTGCAACAAGAGCATGGTGCTCTTATCCATGTATTGCTAGATTCTGCACAAGTACATTTCCACTCAAGATCAGCACTGCAAGTTAAAGACACAATAAGGGTAAACATACCTGCCACATAATTTACAAATGAGGTGTGCATCATTACAGATGAATCATTACATGAAATCATTTTCTGGTAAAGACAAGGAAAAGCAAGCAATCACATTTCCTAAACAGATTTCATCTGGAGTTTCCCGCTCAACTACCCTATTGCAGTTTTGAAGTTCTGCTAAAACCTGGGTTTAAAAGCCATAAAGCAACAAGATTAATACAGTAACTCACTAAAGAAACACCATACAAGAAGCTTGTAACAAAAAAAAAGCAACAAAGGTCCAAAGTCAAAGGGTATAAAATGTTTGAGCCAAGAGGACACGGTTTTCCCCAGCTCAGAGATCCCTAGCAGTATACAGCTGAGCGGCTCTATCCCAGCGCCACTTCTGTCGGCACACGCTGCTCAACTGGTGGCAAACAAGCAGCTCAACAGAGCAAACATTAACTACAAAGCTTAATGATATTGGACTTTAACTGCACAATAAACTCCACACCATCTCAAAGGTTAAAGAGTTGGTTTCTATATGGCACTCGTCATTGAAAAAATCATTCTGAGAACATCCCCAGCATCCATTACCCACTGTAAGAGGAAAGAGCTATTTCCAGCCTTTATGCCCGATTTTGTTTTGCCATACCAGTGTAGCAAATAGGAGAAAGATGCTGAAACAGCAAAGATACTGAAGCGTGATTCAAGCCTTGTATTTTGATGGCCATACTGTGGATGGACACAAAGGAAAGGTTTCAATTTTCTGAAGACACCACAAAGTGCCAGGTATTTCATTTAGCATTTACAGCTGTGCTGACAACCAAATTATGAGCAAAAGTTTACATGCAAGAACTTGCCACAAGTTGGTAACTCTTAAGAGCTCTCCTAGCTTCGTGTACTGATGAAACACTTAGCTCTTAGATGAGCATATTATGTGGGGAAAACACAAGGCATTAGATGGAAACTACAATGAAACCCATAGTATTTAAGAAGACAGCATGATGTATGCGTGCCTAGTGATCAGGAAGAACGTCTGGTCCCCAAAATAAGACCACCTGTTCAAGCTGCAGTGCATCTTGCTATAGAAAGGGAAGGTTAAATAAAATGACAGTTAAAGATATCCTCATTTCAAAACATTATTCAAATTCATGCAAAAAAAATAGACTTCAAAAAGACACAGAACTCTCACTGCTATTTAGTCATTCTCCCCTCCCCCCCTTTTTTAGTGTGGTGGATGGAAAGAGAAATATGACATCTGCTCACATCTCCCAACTAATTTTTTCCTCAATTCACATTGTTGTTTATCAACACAAGAAAAAATCCTCCTGCTTAATAGAACTGCACAAAGTAAACTATTTCTAAGGAAGAGGAAGATGCGCTTTTGTCTGCTAATCTTTCTTAAACACAGTAACTTGAAACATTCAATCTAGTAGTGATAACAAACCAAAATAAGCTGCCAACTCATTTTAAGACAGTGTTAAGCCACAATTTCTCTTTGCACCAGTGGTATCCACAAAAGTGCTTTGGCAATCTGAAGGTTACAAATACTGGGTTTTTGATCATTTGCCTTAACTGTGCAAACCCCTCAGCTCCTCTGTGATAAAACTTTTATAACAACCATTTAAAGTTATGCACATGTCATCTCACTCTAACGAATTTAGTCCCCTCTCTCTTTACACCACTTATCAAGCAAAGAGTTTTCCTTAAACAAAGCTTAAAAATGCTCAGGAAGTGAAAAATTAATGGAAACAATGGCCAGGAAAAAGCAATTTTCATACACACCAAACGTTCTCAGACAACACCTCCTTGATGTTACCACCATCCAGGTTTAATGACAAGGCTGTAGGAGGCTATTTGCTTTCAGTACTTTTATGTTCTACTTTACATTCTTCGCACAGATTACTTGAAACACCAAAGTTCATTTTTACCGATTATGTCCTCCTGTCCGTGCAGTGCTCTTGGACAAGTGTTTGGTGAGGCAGCTCAGAAGCATGCTCAGAGTACAAAAGCCTTGCAATTTTTAATGAAAAAACAGTATCTTTAAAACTTTTCCATTTAATTAAAGTCAGATGTTCTAAATCGTATTTGTTGCCAGATACGGTAACAGATCTTCAGCCAAATGTATTAATCAAGGATTGCCAACAAACAAACTGACCTTTGCTGAGTGTATGGGCATTTCTGCAAGAAAACCAATTTTAGATTTCTTAATCTATAATGCAACAGATAAATAACCTGTATCAAAAATGCCATTTTCAATAAGACTTTTAAAGACGTGGATTTTCCCCCTTTTCTCCTTCTAACATAGCTGGCCACATCAGCAAAACACCAGTAAGCATCAGTTCTTGAAAAGGCTAAGTATGTTTACCATACCATTAAAAATATCTTCCTAATGCTCAATGAACCTCTAAAATGAACTATGCACAGGAACAGATCACAGTCAAGACTCCAATTGGACCACAATTCCTCTCCTCCTCCCACAGTTACTTCCATTACACAGAGGAAAAATCCATTCCTTAGTATCATGACCGAGACGGGTCTTTTATAAGTATTAGTTACCATCATAGGTTTCCTTTCTGTCATCATTTGACACCATGCCAGTTATAGAAATAGACTGATGCAAAACTGATTTATACAATCAAACTTCCTATATAAGCTTCAGATTACAGGGGAAGTATAATGAACAAAGTAGCGTGAAAGTGCTGCTGTATACAATACTGTAACAGCCTGACAGAAGCGCTCCAAGTAAAGTTACCTATTTTTAACAGGTTTCAAAATTGAAATAATTAAGATTCAATAAAATTGCTCAATGTCAGAATTACCCAGTTAACCTACTGAAAAATAACTGAGGACCTATATCCCTTATGAAATAAGTGAGAAGCATCAGACTTTGCAAGGGGAAAAAAAAGAAGGAAAAAAAAGGGGGGACTGAATACAATTCAAAAAGCATCAAGAACCCAAGACAGACAAGTTCAGTTTGTTTGTAGCAGAGCTGTAGCCACTACCTACATCCACTGAAAAGAGCCTTGATCTAAGACTCCAGATATCCAAACTAGCTGGAAAATTTCATCAACTGAGAAGGAAGCCAAAACAGGAGCTACTGTCCGAAACACCATAACCAAAATACTGAGCACTCAACACTACAAGTTAGCTTTTGCAGTACCAGCCCTTTACCAGCATCACACAGATACATTTTCTCTACCCAGCAGAATAGTTTTCTAAATACTGAAAATTTCAATGTGTAGGCTTTTTGTAAGTGTTTACATGGACAAGAGGGTAACAGCTTTCCTTCACTATTTCCTGCATGTAAGGCTTGGCTGGGCTGGGCTGCATGGTCACAAGAAAAGCAAAGCTGAAAAATTGGCTAGCTAGATGCGCTTAGGAAATTACTCAAAGACAGTGGGGAGGAGGATATTGGAACACGTAGTTCGCTTACATTGCCCTTTCACTTATGTTTCACATATATTTCATTTGCCTTTAGCATCAGGTGTCAAGTGACAACAGCCATGGCTCTTATTTATACAAATACATTATGCTTGTGATATTGTAGATACAACCAACATAATATAATGCAATATCCTCATTTACTATAACAAAGTATAGCGTATTGTGACAAAGTACTGTGGCAAACTATGATACCTTACTCCACAGATACTTCACATGCATGTTGGTTAGGGAAAAGGAAAGAAGTTTTGAGCTGGTACTCACACCAGGTGGCACAAATGTTACAAAGACCACATAATGTTTATCAGCAGTTGTGCTTAAATGGCCACATCTCTAACACGGAAGACTAAAGAAATGCCAAAGCATCACTGCACTATGAAGCAAGGAACATTCATAACCCTTCTTAGGGAACATACACATCCACAACAGACAGGTTGACATAAACACACCACATCATATTAGGTGCAACATTTTTTAGAAAGCATCCTTTCCTGGTGGTGGGGCTTGGTGGGTTTGGTGGGTTTGGTGGGTTTTGGGTGGGTTGGGTGGGTTGGGAGTTAAATGGTCTCACAAAGCCAACACCATTGCAAAAAAAAGGCAAGCCACTGGCTGAACTGTTTTCAAATTTTGCCAACTACTTGCAACTGGCCGGTTTTTATGCAGAACCCTGGTTATGATACTGGCTCATACTCTGGTTTCCATTATATTAAAAGTAATGAGACACTCAGTGCTGCCATCAGCACAAACCAACCAATGCACAGGTTTGTTTGGAAATGAGGGTTTGATCTATACTGCACACATACCAATAACTACCCAACAGAGAAGTCTCTGCTGGTTTTTGCATACAGTACCCACAGACAAGCATCAGTATACAGCTCTCTCTCCTTCTTTCGAGCTCTCCTACACAGGAGACCTAAGGCTAGCCTTATTTTTATACATCTATCCCTGGTAGAAGCATGAGGAAGACTGGCAAACAAAAGCTTCCTTGTATGATAGGTACAACTCTAAATTATCAGGATTTAATATGCACCAGACTGAAGAAGGCACATCTTGTAGCTCATCATTTAAAAGATGCAATTTGAAGGTCAAAGGCATACAGAAGCATTCCCCTATCCAAGCATTAATCAAATTGTAACCATTTCCTTGGGACTATGTCTTGTACATAATTTATCATGTTCTCAGGTCTGAAATCATCTTCTGCCAATGTAAAAAACAAAATCCTAGCGTACAGGTAAGCACTTTCAAGCAAGAACCTATCTGATAAAATAACTGCTGATCAGGACCATCAGGACATGCTGATAGACCATTGCCTTCTGAAATCTAAAGAGATGCCCTACTTTAAGGTTTGAGTTGCAGGACTTATTATAATCAAGCCTCACTATCACAACAAAAACATAATCTTTGAGCTTGTTAGGGGATAAAATAACATTTGACTAACTTCTGTCTGCCTCTAGCTATGTTGGGGTACAAACAGACTTACGTGGTTTTTGGTATTACATACAGCAAGGAGCTTCTCAGGGAAGGAAAAAATAATGATTGAGTGAAGTCAATACTACTGATCAATCAGCATCTCTGAACAAGTCTCCTTTTGACATGCCCCCAGGCAACAACAATCCCCAACCATCACCACGACAGCTACCCAAGGCTTGATATGAGAACTCAGATATAGCCAGTAGCAGGCAAACAAACATCTCTCCAGGGCAAAGAACTAGCTTCTAGAATGTACAGGCTGAAAAGACAGACACATCATTTTTTTCTCTTTTAATCTGGTATGCAGAGATGTACACCCACAAAACTGTACGCTCCCTTTTGAAGTGATCTTGGGACAAAAAATCCTTGAAGGCTGCCATACTTCAAATCCCAGAGGCTGATAACCAAGATGTGTTCCAGACACTGAACATCCATTGTTCATTGAAAATACGTTATCACAAAAAAAGTCAAAACCTGTCAAAACACTGACCTCTCCGTAACAGGCAAAGTTTCATACCAAACAAAGCCAGAACCAAAAGTTATTAACATTGCTCTGGCATATTTCTAACTACAGCTTCACCTACCTAGTAGAAAAGTTCTAAATGAGGCAGCACCTTAACCTTCAGCAGCAAACAATGTCCAATCAATTCCGCAGGTAACAAGCTTCTCCTAAGAAGTGATTTATCTTTCCCATTGAAAACGTTACAGGCAATCATTGGGAGAACAGGGCAATGTGAATTAGGAGGAGAAATTGTCCACCAATGAAAAAAATCCATTAGGTCTGTGACAAAGGTCAGATAACATTGTTTGGGTGCAGCCATAATTCTTCCTTATATGAGGTTCACATTAAGATTTTGTGTAAAGGAAAAAAGTGCAAGTGCAGACACTCTTCAGCCATCTCCTCCACAATCTAGCTGATTAATATCAACTTTATAATACAGCCAAGAAAACTAACACACTCAAAAAGATTATAATGCCTCCTTTTAATTAAAAGGAGACAAAAACATGCCTGCAAAAACCAAGATGTCAGATACACTGAACATAGACAATAGGTAACAGTCTCCTGAGTGATAAGCATTGACGTAGAAAAACATCTAACAGCAAGACATGTGGAACAGCTCTACTGAAGCGCACACGCTCACAGGTGACCTGAACAAAGAAAACACACAAAACAATTGCAAAGACACAGCTGGGAGACTCTAATCCTCCACTATCTCTCCCTTATACCCTAAGAGAGGTTAAGAGTTGGTAAGTAGTTAGGATGATACATGCTTAAAGCCTAATGCCGTAAAAGCATAAACGTTCAGCTATTAAACACCACTATTCGCAAAAGGTACCTCTATACTAAATCACTAACAGATAGATTCAAGACAGAATATAAAGCTGGTCAAACAAATCATTGCGGTGGCCAGGTAATGCAGAAATGATCCCTCCAAATGGCTTAACTTTTATTTGACCTTCCACTCAAAAAATAACATAACATACGTGTCGCAAATCAATCCCACCAGTCAACAGCATACAAAATCTACAATAGATACTTGTGCACTACTGTTGGTCTTTGCTCATGGCAGGCCCAGACCAAAACCAGCAATTAATCTAAGTTACACCTCAGTCATGAAGAGGATGTTCCCTGCAGATAAAGACTGAGCTTACCCATAAGGCAAAATGAAGAAGCCTTAAATGAACCAAAATATCAATCAACCAGTAGAAGTGCCATTTAAGACGCAAAGTTGTAATGCCAGGACAGACAGGAATACAAGCAACATCCCAATCTTTGAACTCAATTATCCAAAGAAATAAACATCAGTTTAGTGAGTCAATTGTTTCTCATTATTTTTGAAAGAAACTTCCACACAACACAAAACCTCTTCAAGTCAACTTCCTTGTCGGCACTTCAAACTCGTATATATTCTTCAGCTTATCCACAAACTCAGACAGCATTAACAATTTCTGGTTACCAGGTCACCAGAACTTGGTCTCATTTTACACTTCAGTAATATGAACACTGTACATTATTTGAAGGGAAAGTGGAGTGGAACAACTTTTTTGGTTTCCCCTAGTACAGTCTCTCCACTAGACTTACCCAGTTTGAAACCCTAACTTCGTCATCTTACTGATAAGCAACTGGAAAGCCACCTACTAACTGGAAAGCCATCTACCTTGGGAACTGAGATCACCATGTAAACATTTCCAAAACAAGGTGCCAATTTTGAAGTACAATGTTACTGAGAAATGTAAATACCATCGCTCTTTCAAAAGTCTAAGTTTGAAAGCAGGTACAAGCTCAGAGCAGTGGGAAAGGTGGGGAGAGAAATAAAAATACAAGGTGTAGAGAAATTCCTACACTTGGAAACAGCCAGTTAGTTCCAGATGGTGTCTTCTGAGGGCTTCTCACTGATGATTTGACTTCCAATCAAAACAACTCCATAGGTTCAAAAGTTGCCCAGATCTCTATCGTTCTTCATTACATAATAAAGTGGGATTTCACTATTTGAATTTGAAAGTTCTAATCGCCCAACAAAAGGAATCTTATCAAAACTTGTTTAAGACATCACTTGTGAATCACAGGCACAGCTTTCGGCACAGCTTTCTTGTGAAGAAGCTGCCAAAAATCATAGGCTCCTTTTCAGAAGAAAAAAAGCAGAGAACAAAAACTTATTTCTTTAACATCTAGCAGTCCAAGATGACCTAAACACAGACAGGAGCTGTTGGACCACTGTGCTGCCATAATAATCTGGTGTCAATTGCAGCAATAAATTTATCTTAACTATAGACAACAGACCAATGCACACAGATTTTCTAAGGGTTGGCAACAGATTATCTAAAGGGCAGCAGAAGACAGTCCAGAGTAAAAGCATCCTTTCACTGACCAAAAGAAGGTATTAATTTCCTCCTACCTGAGAGATCATGATGAATAAGGTCAGCAAAGTTGGGGTCATCACCCCACCAAAATATCCACAGCTCCCTGCGTCCCGGTCTCTGGTCTCGGCGCCAAACGCTGAGTACATCCGCCTTCAGACAGCGGCTGAAGCTGCTCAAAATAGGGTCTTCTTCCGTGACAGGAAAGAGAATCGGGGCAGATGTTGGACCCTGCCATACATATCGCTTCCATTTAATCCCAGTTAGATCAGCCTAAGGGAAGGAAAAGAACAACTGGTCAGACAGTGAGGTAGGTACACCCCTAACAGAAATATTCTGCTATGACAAAATGATGATGATGATGATGATGATGGTGGCGGCAGAGGAAGAGGCGGGTGGAAGGGAAAAGGAAGGATTAATACAGCAACATTTTTAACAGAAACCATACTTGTTGCGTACCTTAGAAGATAAAACTAAATAATCAGGCTCCCTGTTTCAAAAGCTCATTCAATAACTGCAAGTAAGCAGGAGCTGTTTAAAGCAAAGCAGCATTAAGATTATAGAGAGAAAAGTCTGACTTGATTTAAAATAAAGTGAAAGGCGAGTGAATAATGTATTTATTTGCAGACTGCAACTGTCCAATCTACTAAACATGTCTCTTAGCAAAGAAAGCCTTTCTTTTTGCTCACCTATGCATACACCAGCTTCTCAACCCAAGATTACTCTAGGGAAACAGATAATGAAGTAAATATACCTCAAGCATACATTCTTCCAGTCATCTACTACTTTGGAAGATAACACAAGTTTCTTCATTGTAAAAACTCCCTGTATCTCACACAGGTACACTTATTTTACCAAAAGCTATCACACTTGCATTCCTCACCCTGCATTTTATGAATTTAAATCCTGGTTTTACCATTAAATTACATATCAGAGTTGTGTCTGCATTGATTATGATCCACTAAATCCTCTTCTAGGCAAACATTCATTTGACTTTATAAAGTAAGAGAGTTACTGCTATATGTAACAGGAAATTGGCAATTCCTGGTGTATCTACAATGCAACACCTCACTAAGTTTTACACTAAGCTTTTCCACATGAGGACAGTCACCTTAAGGCATGAAGGGGAGGCACTGTCCCCCAGGTTCTCTATGTGAAGGGAGCAAATGCCAGCCTACCTTGTTCCAAGAAGTCACTGTTTTTTGATTCCCAATATGATAGCACACAAAAACATTGCTGCAACATTTGAACCTAACATGGCAGCCTTCCTATCTTCAGGAGAAGCGATTTATACCAAAGGTAATCTGGAACAGTTGATACTTTAGAAAGACTCCAAGATTTAAAAATGTACTACTAATATGGAGCCGCAGGCCTGGTGCAGGCTGCAGACATGTTCAGGCTGTCCAGGTTTTTAGTACCACAGCTTGGCTCAGGTTTTTACTTATAATAACCTCCAGAATAACAAATACCAGGCAGTCAGCTAACATCAGCTAATTTGCATTAAAAAGCAGATGAAACAGCTCAGCACAGCCACCAGAAATTGCATCACAGCCCAGTTACATCGAATTTACTTTGGGGGCTACCAAAAATCAACAGTGTGAACGATTGCATACTTGGGTTAAAAAAAGGGGGGGGGAAAAAAAGACTACAAAATGGTGCACAACAAAACATAAGACACCACTGCTTCCCTGGGAGCATCACCAAAAGCAAACCTCCACAACAACAACAAGCAGTAAGAGATCACTTTGAAAGCAAGGAAGAACGGAGGTTTCGGCTCAATTTCTCTGGGATGTCACGAGCAGGGACATGAAAGAGAAAGTTCCCCGAGATGTGGGGCTGAAAGGAGAAGGCTCCGCTCTCCTTACCTCCTGCGAGAAATAGCTGGCTCAGAAGCAGAGGCAGGAAGATGGGGAGAAAGGAGGAAAAGTTGCAGGCGAGGAAGGGGAAAAGGCAAGTTGCAGGGAGGATACTCTCCAGGAAGAAACCGGAGGGAGGGGCAAGGCGAGACAGACAGCGATGGAGGGGGAACCAGAGGGGCATGGGAGAGTTGGCTGGCTCCAGGCAGGGCCTACTCTGAGGACTCATCCAACAGAAGCTATGCTAAAAATGGCTGCTTTGCTTCCACTACCCCTTCCTCCCCTCCCCCAAACCTCCTCTCTCTCTCTCTCCCACCCCGTGTCTATCGTGTGTGTGTGCCGGTGGCCGCACTTACCAGGCAGAAGAGGTTGGAATGGCAATCCTCCAGGCTGGCCCCGTTCGGCACGAAGCAGGAACTCATCCTCACAGCCACAACCCACACGCCATTATCCCACAGCCTCCGACAAGAAAGAAAGAGACAGACAGAGAGAGGGAGAGAGAGGGAGACAGACACCGAGAGGGAAAGGGGGGAGGGGGGACTCTGCACACGCACAAATAATAATACAATTAAATAAGGGATTTACATAGGGACACAGAGGCACGCGAAATAGTGGCAGGATAAATAACCCGGGAGCAGAGCGGTGCCGGAGAGAGGGTGAAAAATAGATTTAAAAAAAATAATA
>NDXB01019340.1:0-38422 GCA_002631895.1 Agapornis roseicollis
CTATTCTATTCTATTCTATTCTATTCTATTCTATTCTATTCTACGGGAGGGGAAGCTGCATGCTCCTGACCACTGCTCCCTCCTTCATGCCTCTCCTCTGAAGCACAGCCCTGGAGCTGTTGGAGCTGACGGTGAGGGTGTGCAGAGCCCTGCTCAGTGCCTTAGCACTAACGCACCCTTGAGTTCAGGCAGGGTTTGGGGTCTGCCCTGGTCAGCGGGGCCATGCCCTTTGCTGTGAGCTGTCGTGAGCACCCAGCCAGACTCACGTCCCCCTCCAACCCAGGCACTCACGTGTCCAGTTGCTGACATTCCCTGCAGGTGTGTGGTAGGACCCGGCCACGGATGCCACCTCCAGCATGTGCCTGCTTCCTGGGGCCAGTCCCGTGAAGGTGAAGCTGTGGGTGTCCCTCCCAAGCGAGGCGGTGGCTGCCGCGGTGCCCAGCCCGGCGCGGTGCAGGGTCAGTGCGTACCCATCTCGGCCCCCGGCTGCATCAGCCCAGGATGCGCTCAGCCTGTCGGGGTGCCCTGTGCTCAGCAAGCGCACGGCGGCCGGGGGCAGCGGGCCTGGGGAGTCACCAAAGCTGATGTTAGGGATTGGGGAGCGTGCGGAAGGAACCAGGCTCTCGATGGGCCATGGGGCAGATACTGCCTGAGGGCTGGGACTCAGAGCCCCTCAGCACACTCCTCCTCCTTTGGTGCTGCTCACTCCCTGCGGTCCTTCACATGCCAACCCTTCGGCCAGGTCACCCTCAAGCCCATAGCCAAGCTGAAGTGCCTTTGCCATCGCTGTGTGCACAAGCATCCTCCAGCACCCAGCAGGTGCCTGGGCAGAGCTGGCACTGGCACAGGATCTATTCTCTGCCTGGTCCTAAAGCCTTTCTGGATGAGGAGAAGTGCTGGACTAGGCCATATCCAGAGCAAAGAGCTGCTCTCCTGGGAGAACTGTGGACCAGTCTCTTGTATTACACTGATTAATTTCATTAACCTTTATGGTGGTGTGGTGTTGGAGGAGACTCAGTGAGGGCATGAGTGCTCCTGTATACATAGAGAAGGGGCATCATGGGCAGGGGGATGTCCCTGCATGGGCACAGCTGGGCAAACCTACATGTCACCAGCATGTCCTTGTAGTGATAGGACAAGGGGTAACGGGTTCAAACTGAAACAGGGGAGGTTTAGATTGGATCTAAGGAGGAAGTTCTTTACTGTGAGGGTGCTGAGGCACTGGAATGGGTTGGCCAGGGGAGTTGTGAATGCTCCATCAGTGCCTGGCAGTGTTCAAGGCCAGGTTGGACAGAGCCTTGGGTGCCATGGTTTAGTGTGAGGTGTCCCTGCTTATGGCAGGGGGGTTGGAACTGGATGACCTTAAGGTCCTTTCCAACCCAAACTATTCTATGATTCTATGTACCTGTGCAGGACTATAGGCGAACATCCACGTGCTGATGAGCGGAAGATTGTGCTCTGGCACTGACTGCTGTCCCTTGCACCCATGCACACATCTGTGCACATCTCCAAAGCCATCGGGTCCCTGTAAACCTCCCACCCCTGCACAGGGGATGCTCCTCCAGGCACTCACGTGTCCAGCCACTGACGTTGGGTGCCGCTGCCTGGTATGGTCCAGCCGTGGCGCTGGCTTCCAGGGAGTACTGGTACCCTGGGGCCAGTCCCGTGAAGGTGAAGCTGTGGGTGTCCCTCCCAAGCGAGGCGGTGGCTACCGCGGTGCCCAGCCCGGCGCGGTGCAGGGTCAGTGCGTACCCATCTCGGCCCCCGGCTGCATCAGCCCAGGATGCGCTCAGCCTGTCGGGGTGCCCTGTGCTCAGCAAGCGCACGGCGGCCGGGGGCAGTGGGCCTGGGGAGGAGACACGGGTCAGTGCCAGGATGCAGGTCTGGGAGGAGGGAAAGGGGATGCTGCAGGTCTGAGCCTCTGGATGGCTCCCAAGGATATGGGTGGTCATGGCACAGGGCTGTGCAGAGCCTCCCCAGCTGGGCACAAGTACCAGGCCCATGTGGGAGAAGAAGGCAGGATCTGGCTGCTCTAGTATGGTGTCTGATTTAAAGGGGGAGAGCTGGTGGAGACTGCAAGGAGAGCATCTTACTCACGTGTGCAGTGGGTGAGGTTGGGGGTGCTGGTGTGGAAGGGTCCAGCCGTAGCCCTCACTGCCACGCTGTAGTGGGTACCAGGGCTCAAGTTCCTGAAGATGTGACTCCTGGCACCCGCACCCAGCACCGTGTGCCCAACGTGACTGCTGGAGGCTGTGTCATAGACATCCACCATGTAGCCTTCTGCTCCTCGCCCCACTGCTGCCCAGGATGCCTGCAGTGAGGAGGCAGAGGGGCTGTGCAGGGTGAGGTTGGCAGGAGCCAAGGGATCTGGAAAGCAACAGGGGGAGAGTCAGCCCCTGCGTGCTCCCACTCAGTGCACAGCGCTATGAGCTGATGCAGAGACCCTCCAGAGAGGAGCATGGGGACAAATGGGCTCTGAGTGCAACATCTCCAGGGTTTGCAGCTGGAAATGGCAGGGGAGATACCCAGAGCCTGTGGGGTGGGTGGGAAGGATTGGCTCTGTGCTGGGAAGGAGGGAGGGCAGGGAGCAGAATGGTGGCACAGCTATGCAGGAGCTGGTGGCACAGCGGGGATGGTTTGGGATGGGGCAGGTGGCGGTGGGTGCTCTGCTGGAGGCTCTGTGGCACAGTGGGATGCTGCATCCAACCCAACCCGTCAGACTCACGTGTCCATTGGGTGACATTGGTGGAGGAGGCTTCAAATGAGCCTTTCATGGCAATGACCTGCACAGCAAACCTGCTGCCTGCCTCCAAGTGAGTCCAGGTGATGTTCTGGGCATCCGGACCCAAGGTCTGGACCCGATCCCTGCTCTGGGTGCTGAGGCCATACAGAATAACACGGTAGTGGTCCCTCCTGCCAGGGGGCTTGTTCCAGCCCGTGTAAAGCTCTGAGGAGCTGCCTAGGCTGACAAGGCTCAGGTTTGTAGGTGCAGCAGGGACTGTGAGGAGAAACAGACACAGGAGTTAGGGAGAAAAAGAGCCAGCTCTGAACAGGCAGCCACCTCCTGCCTTCCGCAGGCAGGCAGCACAACCGGCCAGCAAACACTGCTGCCCTCCTCTCACTGGGTGCCAATACTGGTCCCCATCCCATTCTGGAGCTCCTGTAGTGCTCCCACCCAAAATCACCCATGGGACCTATGGATGCTCACCTGTGCAGCCAGTGACATTCTTTGTGGATGAGTGGTAAGGTCCAGCTACTGCCCAGATCCTAACAAGATAGCATGTTCCTGGTTCCAGCTGCTCCAGGGTGACATTAGTGCTGTCCTTCCCAGCTTCCAGGTTCCTTGCTGGTGCAGAAGAGCCTTCCTTGTGCACACTGAGCTGGTACCCATCCCTCTGCCCAGGAGGGGTCTCCCAGCACACAGCCAGAGCCCAGGCAGCATTGACAGGGCTTGCCGATAAGGAAGGAGGAGGTAGTGGCACTGCAGGAGAGAAACAGCATCACAGGATGCTCAGGGATGACTCTGGTTTGGGAATGAAGCTGGGAGCTGCAGGCCTGTCAGCATCGAACATGCTAAGACCCTGCTCTTGGTTCCCAGTCCCCCACCAGAGGAGAGCCAGGCTGGGTACCAGGGATGGGTGCAGAAGAGCTGCCTTCCTACCAGTGTACCCAATGGCAGTCTGAGAGGAGGTGCGGTGAGGCCCAGCCTGAGAAATGATCTCCACGCGGTATCGGGACCCAGGCACCAGCCCCTCCAGGTCAAGCTGGGTGACTCCCCGGGGGACAGACACGTTCCTGATGATGGACAGGGACTCAGCCACCGAGAGCTGCACCAAGTGCTCTCTGCCACCACCGCCAGACTCCATCCAGCTCACGTGGAGCTCCTGGGGTCTCTGGCCAGGCTGCAGGCTCACGTTAGCCAGAGAGAGTGGATCTAGGGGGAAACACAGCACAGAGATCCAGAAGATGGAGGAGGTAAGCAACGGAAGCAGCCCAGGACACAGCCGGCACCTCCGCACAGGGCTGGAGGAGAAGCTGACTGCCATGTCCTGGGGACTTGCAAGTTGCCCGTGCATGCTCGCAAGGTGCTGCTAGCAGGTATGTGCTGTGCTGAGAAGAAAGCCCTCAGCTCCCCGGTGGGCTCTTGTGCTCCATGGACAGGGAGCAGCAAGCCCACACGGGTCTCCTTGCTTCTCTCACATCCCTCTCCCACCAGTCACAGTCTGGCTTTGAGATCACGAGCGGTCTAGGCAGAAGGTTCTGCTGGGCTGGGGAAAGCCTGAGCTGGGGAAGGAGGCCTTTTGGGGCCCGGAAGCAATAACACAACCCCTAATTCATGCCATCTGCTCTGATTCCCAGCGGCAGGAAGCACGCAGGTCTCACCGGAGCCCTCCCTCCACTCAGACACATCCATGTCACTGATGGGTTTGCAGGCAGTGCCAGGATGCCCCATCCCCGCAAGCGGCTGGGGACACGTGTCACTCACATGTCCACTCAGTGGCGAAGTGTGAGGAGGATCTGTAGGGGCCGGCGAGGCTGGTCACCTTCAGGAAGTACTGAATGCCAGGGGACAGCCCCAAGAACGTGAAGTTGTGGCTGTCCGGTCCCACCGTGGTGTTCCTGTGCACTGGAAGGCTCTTGCTGTAGAGCTGCAGGTGGAACCGGTCCACATCGCCAGCAGCCTTGTCCCAGAAGGCAGAGAGTCCCAGCGGGCGTCGGGTGTTGGTGAGGGTCACGCCGGCCGGGGCCAGGGGGTCTGGGAGAGAAGAGACAGCCAAGGCAGTGAGAAGGGGTTGTGGTGTGGAGCAGGGACTGCACACGCTTGCCCTGGGCACCTCCACTGCCTGTCCCTGGTGGGCTCCAGTCAGAATTAACCCTGGCACACATCAAAACCAGAGCAGCTTGAGCTTCTGCTTGGCACAGACATGGGAGCGGGTCCCCACCTTCCCTGCTCAGTGATGGGCTCCTCCTGCACTGAAGACCCTTCTAATTCCAACCTGACTAAATGTGGCTCTGCTTCTCCTTCTGCTCTTTGCATGGCCGTGTATCCCTGCCCCCCTATACGTGGTCCACACTCTGCCTTGCTTCCATGCCATGAACTTCCCGCTCTCATTGGATGCATTCTGCAGTGGGATTGAGATAAGGGCATCACTCTCACATGTCCAGTCTGTGGCTGATCGCACAGGGGATCTGTAAGGTCCGGCCATAGCAGCCATCTCCAGCGTGTACTGCCGCCCGGGGACCAGGTCCTCAAAGGTGATGTTTGTCCACTCCTTCCCCACATCCACGCTCCTGATCCGCTCCTGGGACTTGGTTTCCCAGAGGGTGCCTCTGTATCCAGTGCTGCCGGCGGGAGCTGCTCTCCAGGAGGCTTGCAGGGAGGTGCTATGGCCCTGGTTGCTGAGGGTCAGCTGCTGCAGCGGCAAAGGATCTAGGACAGGAAAGGCCTGGGGTCAGAGCAGCACCCAGCCAGGGCAGATGTGCAACCCCAGATGTGAAGGACACCCTGCCCTGGCGATACCCACAGCCAAGCTTTAGCTGCTGCCAGCCTGGCAGGGACTGGGACAGCCCAGAGCTCAGACTAGCAAGGCAAGAGAGGGCTGCTTCAGTGCTGAAGGTGCTTGGTGGGATGGTCTGGGCAAGGTGGAGAGATGGTTCAAGGCAGTGGCACAAAGGGCAGCCCAAGGGAGGAGGAGGAGGGCACTGGTCTCTGCTGACCCTTGAGCTGGGTGATTGGGTTACAGACCAGGGCCAGACACATCCACCTCTACTTTCTTCCTGAGCCTTTCACCCTTTTATTGCATGAAGCTGCAGAAGACCCATGCTAGCACATCCCTGAGGCACAGCATCACAGGAAAGGGCAAGATCTAGCTGTGGTGAGGGCTGTGGCACTCACATGTCCAGTTGGTGATGCGCTGGGGTGAGGATGTGTAGGGGCCAGCCACGGTGCTGACTTCAAAGGTGTAGAGAGTCCCAGGGCTGAGGCCCTCGTAGGTGAAGTTAGTGGCACCTCTGAGCAGCGAGCTGTTCTTCACAGGGTCCTCCAGGGTGCTGAGGGCCAGCACGTAACCCTCTCCCATTGCCTCCTCCCAGCTGGCTAGCAAGCTGTGAGGGCTCTCCTGGCTGGACAGACTCACTCCAGATGGTGGTAGCGGCTCTGCAGAGAGCAAGGCTGGGGTCATGCCATGGGGCAGAGCATCAGGCAGCCAGATTGTTCTCAGTGGTGCCCTCAGCGAACACAGGCAGCCAGGGCTGCAGGGAGACCCTTTCACTGACCCCAGCACCAGGGGCTGGGCAAGTGCCTCCCCACACTGTTTAAGCTCCATCCCTTCCTTCCTGGCACGGCAGCACCAAGCGTGGCTCCCCAAGACCCCAGGAAGGACCGGGCTGCAGGCTCTGCTGCTCTGACCCACAGCCTGCTCTTGGGAGCAGGTACCACTGCACTGCCCAGCCCCGTCTCTGCCCCTCCTCATCCTCCCCGTGGGCATCAGCCCCTGTCTCCATCAGGCAGCAGAAATGGCCTCAAAGGACACTCAGGTTTGCTGCTTACGTGTCCAGGCGGCTGCGCTGCGCGCTGATGCCCGGTAAGGCCCAGCCACCACTGTCACCTGGACAGAGTACTGCTTCCCGGGGCTCAGCCCATGGAAGGTGACATGGCCGTTGTCCCCGCTGACTGAGATGTTCCTTGCTGGAGCACCGTCCTCTCCCTCCCGCAGTGTCACCAGGTAGAAGTCCCTCTCTCCTGCTGGGGTGCTCCAGCGAGCCTGCAAGGAGCTCTGCTCCCCCGCACTGCTCAGGGTCACGTTCCCAGGGCTCAGCGGGTCTGGAAGGGAACAGCATTGTGTGCGTTAGGGTTACGGGGTGCTTCGGACCCCGCACACAGCCCTAAGCCGCATCCCTGCTTCCTCATTCCTCGGGTTCCATCCACGCGCACACATCCTTCTGGAGCTCTGCTCCCTCGCGCAGCCACTCCTGCTCCAGACAAAGCTGGCAGCCCTGCTGGGAAATTCCTCAGACTCCCCCTCGTCTCCATTCGTGTCCTGCCGCCAGCGCGCTGCCATTCCCGGGAGCCGGCCAGCACCGGCCTCCTGGCTCCATGCCCCTGGCACCAGGGAGCTCCGCTGGGTCTGGCAGGTCCGAGCCGCAGGCAGCAGCCGTGGGACTGAGTCAGAGTCACTTCACAGCAGAACCCAAGCTGGGTGTGGAGCAATGAACCCCCTGCATCAGCATCGAGCAGGCTCCAGCTCCGCAGGCCAGCAGGAGAGCAGGAAAGAGCTGGGGACTTGTCATGGACCAGCATCATTGCCAGAGCAAGCCACCGGCACAACAGCTCTGAGCCTGCAGCGTGGCACCCCCATAACGTGCTGCTCCTCACTAGAGAGTGCCAACGCTTCCCTGGCATCCAGCATGAACTTGCTCTATCCAGGAGGCTTTGTTGGCCTTCTCCATTTCCCCCTCTTGGTTCTCTTGGGAACGTCTGGGAAAGCAAGCCCAGGGACAGTGCTGTTTGCAGTGCTATGGACACGGTGTTGGCAGGAAACCAGAAAGCTCCAGTTCAAACCTGCTGAATTGCTATCCCCTTGCCCCATTTCCCCTGCTGCCCCTGAAGAGCCCTGAGGCCAAGCTGCACCAGACACCAATGGGATCTGCTGCGCTTCCATCCTCCTCCTCAGGGAGAGCCCACAGGCTGATCCCAGTGCATCCCAGCCAGAAGAAGCACCACCGATGTCCTCCCCCATTCCTGGACATCATCGCACTCACATGTCCATGCGGTCGCATTGGGCCCTGGCACAGTGTAGGGCCCAGCCGTGACGCTGAGCCCCAGCCAGTACTGGGTGCCAGGCTGGAGGTGCTGGAAGGTGTAGCTGGTGAGGCCCCTCCTGGCAGACAGGGTCGTGGTCACCGTCCGGGTGAGGAGGTTGTGGAGCGCAAGGTGCAGCCACGCGGCCCCCGCAGCACCCATCCAGGAGGCGATGAGGCTGGTGCTGGAGCCCGGGCTGAGCCTCAGCTGCGTGGGGATGGAGGGAGCTGAGGGGGAAGACAGGAGGCAGCGAGGTTCAGCACGGGGCCCCCCAGGACCCTCCTCTCTCCCCAGGGTCTCCTATGCCCATGGCTGCTCTCTATGGGGCTGGCAGGGCCCCATAGAGACATGTCCCTCCTATGTCCCTTCCCAGGCAGGCTGGGGGGCTCCTGGGGTCCCTCCGTGCTGTCACACTCCTTCAGGCTGCAGAGCAGAGCTGGTGGCAGCCTGGGTAACGCAGCGTTTCTGCAGCTCCCACCAGCCAAGGTGCCAGGATGCCCGGATTGCCCTTGTCCCATGGGGATATGGAGCACACAAACCCAGGCTGCGGGTCCTGCACGCTGGGCTCACAACAAGGATGTGGAGAGCTGCCCATCCTACACAAACTCCCTATCCCAAGCCTGGAGACCTTTCTGCCAGCCCAGAACAGCTGGAATCTGTCCTGCACCCCTCCTGTCTCCCACCCCTTCCCTCTTGGCCGGCGCACCCGTAACTCCCTACCTGTCCAGTGGTGGATGCTGGTGCTCGCCTGGTTCGAACCAGCCAGGGTGCTGACCTTCAAGGCATACTCACTGCCAGGCAGCAACCGGTCAAACAGGAACGTGGAGGCATTTGGTGAGATGGACACGTTTCTCACCAGCGTCTGGGAGTCGCTGTGGTACAGGGCGAGGTGGTACCCGTCTCGATGCCCATGGCCGTGCGCCCAGGAGGCGAGCAGCAGGGCAGAGCTCCCACCACTGCTCAGGCTCAGGTTGCGGACAGGTGAAGGACCTGCATTGGACATGGCACGGGTGGTGCTGGCTGTTTGCCTGGTGGTGGCTGACCTGCCAATGCCCAAAGCACAGCCCCATTGCCTACAGGGAACCTGGAGAGGGGCTTGGGACAAAGGCGTGTAGGGCCAGGCCAAGGGGAATGGCTTGAACCTGCCCAAAGAGGGGAGCCTGAGCTGAGCTCTGAGGCAGAAGCTGTTCCCTGGGAGGGTGCTGAGGCGCTGGCACAGGGTGATGGCCCAGAGAAGCTGTGGCTGCCCCATCCCTGGCAGTGCTCAAGGCCAGGTTGGACACAGGGGCTTGGAGCAAGCTGCTCTATGGAAGGGGTCCCTGCCCGTGGGAGCAGGGGTTGGAGCTGGAGGAGCTTTAGGGTCCTCATTCTAGACCTCTCGGCATGGCACTCTCCATCCCTCAGCTCTCTGCAATCCACATCAGAAGCTGTTCCATCATTAGCTCTCCTTTTGTAGGCTTTCTCCCTTCACCTGCACTTACTGAAGGCGCCTCCCCTGAGCTGTGGGCTCATCAGCCTTGCCTCCTTACCTCAGCCCTTGGTGTCAGGCAGGGATGGCGTAGAGCAAGGCTTGGTAAGTTAGCCAGTAACTGACAGAGTTGTGCCAAAAATCACGGAACAGATGCTCTTTCCTTGCAGCTCTTTCTACCCCTCCAGACATCACATTTTCTACCCCTCAGCTCTCTGCAGTCTACAACATCAGGTGATCCATCATTAGCTATATTATTGCACAGGATTCCGTATAAACCCTGCAGGTACACGACCCTCCTCCACATGGATGAGGGAATGACCCTTGTGGCTCTGGGGACCAAGGAAGAGCCCTAAGCCTTGTGAAAGTGAATAAAAGCCCAACACCCTGACCTGGACTTCACCCCCTCCAAACCACAGGTAAGAGCATTGAAACCCTTTGGACCCTGCAGCCCCTGGGGAGCCCCTTACTTGTCTGTGCTGTGACGGTCTGGCTGGTGGTGTCCATGCAGGCAAGCGTGGCTGTCACCTCAACCTTGTAGCTCGTGCCAGGGGTCAGCCCATGGAACCAGAAGCTGGTGATGTTGGGTCCAGCAGATCCATTCTGCAGCGGTGTGTTTGAGCCCAGGGCGGAGAGGGCGAGCGAGTATCTCTCGGCACCCACCTCATCCCAGGAGAGAAGGATGGAGTCTGGCCGGCTCTGCTCACTCACGCTGAGGTTCAGGAGGGTTCCTGCTGGGGCAAAGCCAAACCCCTCAGCAGGGAGCTGCGGTGCAGCTGGGGGGGCCAGGCTGCAGGACCAGGCTCCCCAGCCCACCCCCCAACACAGGGCATCGCCATGGGCACTGCCCCACTTCCATCAGGCCTCCTCATCCCAAGGGCTCTGAGTGGCCTTTGGAAAACACAAGAAGGTTCAGAAACCCCCACGGACTGGTGTCAAAGGCACTATGTGAAAGAGATGCTCCTAAGCATAGAGCATCTCCTCCTTTGGAGAACGTCCAGAAGGCTTCAGGCCATCACATGCTTTGTCCAGAAAGCCCTGGTTTATATCAGAAACACGCTCCCTGCAACCAACTGTCTCTGCACGGGCTCTGGCAGAGGACAGCGTAAAGGCTGCTTTGGAGCTATCCAGGCACAGAGCCCCCACTGCCCTGCTCAGTGCATGGACAACACAGGAAGAGCAGGACACTGCATACGTGGAAGAAAAGTGGGGTCAGGTTTGCATCCCCTTGCTGAGACGTGTCCCTGCCTCAGCCTTGTTGCAGCAAGCACGCTGCGGCCACGGGGCTGGGGCTGTGGCATCCAGATGGGAGAGCGTCTGGGGACAAGGAAGTGGTGTACAGGGCTTGGCCTAATTGTGGGTCGCTGCCCAGCTCTGCTGTTGAATCCTTGCCTTTAGAGTTGCTCTGGAACCACCTCCACAAACAGGAGCCAGACAGAGCCTGCCTATCAGGAGCAAGCTGGCAACGTGTCCCTGTGCCTCCACGAGCAGACCCCATGCGCTCGCCATGCTGTGGACCATGAGCTCTCTATTGCATTGAGCCTTTGGGAAACACCACAACAGCTCTAGTGCTAATAAGACGTTTGTGTAATAATTAGCCCCTAAGATGTATGATGTGGAACATGTTGTAACAGGCTCACATGCGATCTGGCGCAGCAAGAAAGAGCTTTAGACAAGCACGGCTATATTGCCCCGGAGCTCTGCCTGGGGGCTGCCTTTACACAGCCAAAGAGGAGCAGTGCAGGATGAGCCCCAGGGGCAGGGGCACCTCTGGGACTGCTCCCGTGTTGTGTGTGGCCTTCCCACGGAGCTGGACAGGTTTGGAGCTACACACAACCTGTGTTTCATGCAATGGAGCCTCCTGCCATGCTGAGAGCTTCATCTCAGCTGATGAGTGGAACTGGGGCACATCTTCCCTCCCTGGGAAAAGCCTCAGTGCCATCCGTCCCTGAGCAGTCGCAATGCAGGCTTAGGAACAGCCTGCTCAGGAATGGTTGTGGGAATGGAGCTGGGTGTCCATGGGGTTGGGTCAGCAGGGACCCAGTTGCAGCAGCTCACTGAGCACAGGGCATGGCTGCAGGCAGCCAGAAGGGTTGTGCCCTGCACGGTGTTCAAACAGGGATGTGTTATCACTGGTTTCTCTCTCTTACCTCACGAAAGGATGAGCTCTCCACCCATGTTTGTCTGCTTCTCTTGGCCTCCCAATAGACCGCACTGCCTACCTCCAGTCACCTTTGCAGCACAAATGTACTCATCTTTGAGATGGGCCAGAGGCATCCTCCAGCCCTGAGGCCCTGGATCACCGCACTGCTCATAGATGAGCCCTGCTAACCACATCCAGGTACACCCCATGCCCTGCCTGGTGCCTGCGGACCCTCTGGGAGGGTTTGCAGTAGCAGGGCCAGTGCCATGCAGCTGTGCAGCCATGGGGTACAATCCTGCCCAGGCAACTGCAGGGGGTCTGTGCAGGGCACCTGAAGCTTTGCTGCTGCTGAGCCCATTTAACGCTCCCTGGGAAGGAGCGAGCTTTGTCCATCTGGCCCCCATAAGGCTGGTTGCTGGAGAAGGATGGGGCCAAGTCCTTCCCTTTCTCAGGCCATGATCTGCAGCTTGCAGTTAGGCTAAATCATTTATGAAGCTACTCTTAACTCCAAGAGTCCTGGCCCAGCACCCATCTTACTGCTCCTCAGCACCAAGGCCATCCTCTTCAGCCTGAGAACCCCTTTGCTTTGACTTACCTCTATCACTGCGTGCTGCCTGTTCCTCCAGCCCTGCCCGCGCTGTCCGGTTGCATCCCTCGCCCTGGGGATTGAAGGTGTCAAGTGAGAGAGGGATGGGATGGGATGGGATGAGGTGGGCTGGGATGAGAGCAGCACCTGGGAGAGGTGCAGGGCCCCATCCCACCACAGCACCTGCTACCCTCTGGGGGCTGTGACACCTTTACCCAGGAGAGCCCAGGCCACTGCTCACATCCCACTCCATTGGCCAAGGCAGGGACACAGACTCAGTAGATGTGGCTTGTGGGCTGCCCTGGCCTTTTGCATGGGTCCTGGGACTACAGAAACCAAGATGGGGCCATGCTCACAGGGAAGACACCCCAACAAAACAGCCAGTGCACAGGGGGAAGAGCTGGGGAAGGAGGAAGCCCCAGACAGGCCCTGGCAAGCTCATTCCCTCGACAGGCATCACTCCTTCCCACTGCCATGGGGAGGATGGAGGGACCCCAAACCTCAGCCTGCCATCCCCCCCATGCTGTGGAGCGAGGGCTTGGCCTGAGAGCTCCAGAGCATCCAGCACCCTTCGCTCCTCAGTGGGTGCTGCGCACACTCGCGGGACACCCGTTTCCCCACAGTCTGCTTGCAGCAGGGTGTGCCCTGCTTTAGGTTGCGTCCAGTTCCCTCCACATTAAAGGAAACATCTCTGCCCACTCCCTATCCCACAACAAACCCCAGAGGAGAGATCATCTGGAGTTATTTCCCCCTTGGCTCTGCTGGCTGATTCACTGCTGGCTCCCCCACCGACCGTGGTGCTGAGGAGGGCGAAGGGGCTCCGGAGCCCTGGGAACAGCAGCCAGCCAATTCCTGGGGTGAGGAGCTGCGCAGCCATGGCAGCAGGAACACGCTCCCATCCCAGGCACTGGGCACGGCGGTGGAGGGGGAAGTGGAGGAAAGAGCCAGGGTTCCTAATTGCAAACGCTGCTAATTTGGTTCAGCTGCAGAGCCGGAGCGGCAGCCCAGGGAGATGCCGTCATTCCTCAGCGGGGTAGGACTATGCAAAACCCCTGCCACCAGTGAGCTCGGAGCCAAGAAAGAGCCTGCATGGACAAGTGGGGGATTGAAGAGAGAAGAGCTTACCTCTGCCAGGGTTCCCAGGAGCCGTGGCACCCACAGGGCAAGCAGCAGCAGCAGCAGCAGTGGCGGCCTCATTGGGGCTGGGGTGGCTGCAGATGAGAGGGATGACAAGTTGCGGGTTGGGGAGGGGGGTGTAGGGTAGCTTCTTAGCGGTGGCTGTCACCAGCCAGCCCCTTCTCCCATGCAGCGAGGGGCTGCATCCCCGCATGCTTCCCGAGTGCGGGTGCCAGGCTGAGCTCAGTGGGACCCGCGATGCCCATCAGCCCCGCCAGCGGTCCTCGGGTGCGGGGCTGGGAGAGGGGCAGGGGGTGCTTGTGCCCCGCGCTGGGGGCATTTGCTATTGTCCCCTTGGGTCCGTGTCCCTCTGCGCCGGCTCTGAAGCTGTCCCTGTGCCAGCGTGTGCGTGCTGCGGCCGCAGAGCTGCCTGCCGGGGGGCTCGGCGCGGGGGCTCTGCCTGCGGCTGCGGCTCTGCGGGACTGGAGCCCGCTCTGGCCATCAGCGGCAGCTCCGCTGAGTTGTGGGAGTCGGTGCCGAGAGGGGAGGAGACCGGACTGAGCAGATGGCGGCTCCGAGAGGGATGGGAGTGCCCAAACCAGCCCCCAGCGACGGGAGGAGGAGCGGAGCGCAGCCTCCGGCAATCAATGGGCCGGGGATGCTGGAACAGCGCTGGATGCGGAGCTCCGTGCACCTTGCTTCTGTCTGTGCCCCTGTGTGCTCTGTTCGTGCTCCCTTTAGCCCTGTGTGCACGGGGCGCCGATGGGGAGCGGGAGATGTGGTCGCGCTGGGTGCGGAGGGAGCGGTGCCCCTGGCTGCGATGCCCGCGGCACAGGGATGGGCAGATGGGAGCTGGGGAACCGCGCATCCCACGGGCGCAACGATGCCTGGGCCGTGCTTTGCCCACGGGAGGGGTTGGGTGGCTCCGAGCCGTGTCCTGCCTGCTCGTGGGCGCTACAGGAGCTGTTGTGTTCCGTACAGCCAAGGGGGGAGCAGGCTGTGCCCCCTGAGGGGCCTGCACTGTGCAGTGCGTGGCAGGGTGCCAGCTCTGATTCAGGGCAGAGATGCCATTGGCTTCACATCAGCGCCGGAGATCTGGGACAGTGCTGGAAGAGGTTCAGTGATGCATCTATCCCGGAAGCCAGGGCAGCCTGTGTGGCCATGGGAGCCTGTCCCAGTAGGCAGCACAGCCACCAACAGTAAGCAGGCTATTCAGGCTCTGCTTGCTGCTGTAAGCCACAGAGCTGTCAGGGTGGACACAAGCCCCAGCTGCCCCAGGACAGCAGATCCCCTCCTACAAAACCTCAGAGGTTTGTCACCTGGGACCTGTGACAGAGCAGCCCCAGCACCTGGGCAAAGGCATAGGCAAGCCCCAGCCCCTGCATGCAATTGAGAAGAGAGGGGCACACAAGGGCCCTGGTTTAGGACCCATCTCCAGCCCCAGATGGGGAGCAAGCTGAGCCCACCAGCGTGCTGCCCCAATGCTCCTGCATGAGAATGGGCTGGGGGACACCACTGCACCATGCCTTGCTGCCCACCACGATGGGGCTGACCTCTGAGCACGGAGCCAGAAGTGTCCCAGCAGCTTTCCCAAGCATCCGCATGCTGCTGGCACCCCGGCCATGGGGATGTGTCCACACCAGCCCTGCTGCGCTCCCTGAGCTCAGGGTGTTTGAGCTGTGCCTGCTGTGGAAACAGCCCAAAGTGCTGGTGGGAGCCAAACCCAAGCCCCGTCCCTGGCGCCGCACGGCTCAGCCTCCTCCCAGACTGGACAGAAGAAGCTGCTCATTATGTGCTGGCGCTGCCCTCCCCATGGCCACCCCGTGCCACCACAGGTACGGACACACAGAGAGCTCGCCTTCAACTGAGGATGCCAGAGCTCCCTTCTGGTCCCCCCGACAGCGAAGCCTCCGTCTGTGCCAGACCCAAAAACAACTGCAGAAGGTTTCTCCACCCAGCAGCTGGAACCAGGCCTGGAAACTCAGGGGCTGCCGAGTCATCACATTCTCCATAAAGCAGCAAAGGCTACTGCAAGGAGCAGGGGGATGGGGGACGCGCAGCCGGCCATGAGCTGTGCAGCCAAGCCACTGCCTCCTGGAAAGGGGAGAACCTCGGGCTGGGAGGTTGCCCTTGCCCTGGGCCCCAGCAGAATCATCCAGCCTGCAACAGACATGGGAAAGGGGACCTCTGGCAGTGCGCCCATCACGGTGGTGTCAGGTCTTGCTCATGCTGAGGGGCAGCAGATGCAGTGTAATGGCAAAGGTTCCAGGCAGCCCTCCTGGCAGTGCCAACCTCAGAGCAGAGCAAAGTCCACCCCCAATTTGCCTTTGCACTCCATTCACTCCAGGTGCTCTGGGTATGGAGACGGTGGCACAGGGCTTGTTCCCAATGAGGCCTATCATGGGCCTCCCACTCCCTGGGAAGCACCAGCGGGAGCGAGGATGAGCAGGGTGAGAGCAGAGTGCGTTCCTGCAGCACCCAAGTGTCTGTGTGTGCTGACAGGGGAGGGCAGTGCTGCCAAGGCTGGGCTAGGGCCGAGCCTGGCACATCCCTGCACATGGCTGCCAGGGGATAGTGTGCAGGCAGGGATGCTGTTGCTTCCTGAGGGACTCAGCCTGCTGCCCAGGCAGGCACTATGCCATGAGCAGAGCTGTAGCCACACAGAGGAGCCTGTGCCCATGTCTCAACGTGCAGCCCTGCTGTCCCTGCGACAGCTCTGCCATCCCTCCCTGGCCAGGGCACTCTGAACTGGCACCCTGCCGCAACGAGGTGCCCAAGGGCCTCATGATATAGGGCACTGATGCCACTGGGATTGGGCTCAGAGCAGCTCTGGGGCTCCTGTTCTGCCTAGGCCTAGCAGCATCACCACTTTGGTCCCTGTCTCTCTTTGCGCAGACCATTGCTATGAATTGCCCAAGGCCACGATTTCTCCTCTCTGCCACCTCTGAGGTGCTGAGCACTGCCTGGGGCTGCGAGAGACAAACAAGGGGAACAGGCTGGTCCTGGAGCAGAGCCTGTGCAGGATGCAGGTGCTGCTGAGACCTCTCTCTTTCCAAGGTTCACACGCCACTGCTCACCAAACCTAAACCCTAGAGCACTGGGATGCTCTCCCTTCAACCCCTCACAAGTGTTTAATCACTTCCACATGGAACCCTGCCAGTGCCGCTGCCTGCCTCTTGCCCTGGGCTTTCAAACCTTGGAGCTCTTCCCATCTGGCAGAGAACAGAAGGCAGGCGGGCAGTGGGAGCCATCACCCCTTCTGTAGGGCAGCGCTGCGCCCAGGGCAGGCGCGGCCGCGCTGGCCAGGCTCTGGGATGTCCGGGAGCCGCAGGAATGGCTCCGATGCTCGGGAGGTGCCTGCGCTCCTCTCCCTTTGCTGCTGCAGACCTGGCAGCAGAGCCCGCGGTGCCTGCGGGCGCGCACCCGGCGCCGCAGAGCTGGGAAGAGCCGGGCTGCGGTGACTCAGAGCGCGGCGGAGCCGGCAGAGCCGGGCAGACCTGCTCTGCCCCCCGGGGGTGGGCGCTGCCCTGGACACGAGCAGGATCCGGAGTCCCCTTTCCCTGGCTGGGGCCAGAGGCACCCGGTGGGGAGAGCTGGCAGCAGCCTGGAGAGAGCCTGCCCCGCACCGCAGGTAGCACTCGGGCAGCAGCTGGACGGCCCCAAAACCACCCCATCACCGAAGCCTGTGGAGCCCTATAGGGCTTTGCTCCCAGCCTGGCATCCCACCAGGGATACCTGTGCCAGCACAGGCTGACAGCAAAGGTGCCCGGTGCTGCCAAGATGCCACGTTCAAAGAACCAAGAAGTAGCCACGAAGCAGCTGCCAGCGCCCACCCGTGCCTCACCGTGCTGGCGATTCCCGGCTCCAGATCCCCCTGTGCAGGCACAAGCGATGCCAGGCTCTGCTTCTGGCACAGCCACGCACAGAGGCTCCTGGCTCCCCACTGCCTGTCCCATAGCCCTGGGACGGGGTTTTGCCCTCACCGTACCACAGCACAGGAGGGTCCAAGCTGCTTCCCCCACCGCACGCATCCCGGTTTCAACCACACGGCCGGGAGGAGAAGGAGGGGAGCAAGGAGCCGGAGCGGTACCTGTCCCGGTGGACATGCCCGGTGTGGTCCTCAGCCTGTCCCCGCCAGCCTGGAGCGTGCCGTGTCAACTTGGCACACTCACTCCTGCCGTTTGCTGCTGCTGGTGCAGGGCCCTGACGCTCAAGTCTGGGCTGGTCCCGCAGGAAGGCCCGCCTGGGCTCGCCCAGCGCCTCGCTGCAGGATGCCAGGGAGGAGGGATCGGCTGGGCAGGAATGGCTCCTGTGAGGGCAGGGGTCTGCACAGCAGGAGGGTGGGAGATGAGTGCTGCGCATGGCCCGCACCTCACCTCGGTTTGTACCACGCTGCTGGGAGCATCCCGCGATGGGAAGGGCCCTTGGGGATGGTGAGCATCCCTTCATGCGGCTGTTGCAAAGGGAGGCAGGGAGAGCACCAAGGCTGTGATGGAGCCAGCACAAACACCCAGACCTGCACTGCAGCCCTGCAGATGTCTGTGGACTCTAATTGCTAAAGGATTTGCTGCCCTGAGCCCCGTTAGAACAGCCACCACCAAGCAGTGAGAGCATCCTGGTCCTTTTCAGTCTCACACCTATGGGTGGATGGAGAGGAGCCGGTGAGTTTGCTTAAGAGTTACAGAGCTTCCCAAGAGCTTGTCCAGGGTGGAACCTATCCTCACCCTTGGGAGCAGGTGTCCAGCTGGTGCCTGGGTGCAAGGACCAGGTCTTGCCAGTGGATTTGGAAGAAACCTGGGACCACGGGAGCCAGGTACCAAGGCACCCGCGCCCCTGTCTTGATGGATGTGGCAAGAGCCATGGCAGCAAGCGTGAGGACTCCTGTTTCCTGCAGCTCCAGCTGAAAGCAAAGGCTGGAGCACCTGTTTCTGGTGCCATTGTTGGCAGGATTAGCCCAGCTTTAGCCCCATGTGGTGGCTGTGGGCTCCCCCATGTGTGGTGCATGGGAGGGGGACTTTGGCCTCTAACCCTTTATGGTTCCAGGAGGGACCAGGAGGGACCAGAGCTGTTGCTGATGGGAGGCAGCTTCCCCACCATGGGCACTGTCCCTGCTGGGCAAAGCTCTGTGCAGGGAACAGGGAGAGGGAAGGGGATGCTGGCTCAGCCCAAGGCAGCAGCAGGGAGGGGATGAAGCCCTGCACGCTGCAGCGATGAGAAAACACAGCCTCCGAATGGGGAGAGCGGCTCCGCTTCCAAACACCGCCCTGAACTGCAGAGCTCACCTCAAAATGAAACCAGCCCCAGCCCTCTGCTTCTGAGCTTCCTGTATAAAAACAAACCTGCCCGACGGCTGCGTCTGCACACAAAAGGTTTTGTTTTCGGGAGGAAGGACTCTTCTTTGGAGCAGTAAACACCAGGCCTGCCCGTCCTCCATGCCTGCCTCTCAGCTCAGGGCAAAGGCATCACCCCATCTTGCTGCCTGGCTGCTTTCCTTCTCCCCCCTCCCCTGCGAGCACACTGCTGCCTGCAGCAACGCCTTGGGGAGCAGGGAACGGTGCAGGATGGGGCTGTGCAAGGGTCCACAGAGGGATCAGTGTCTGCCTGTGGCTCTCCTTGCACCGCAACGGTCCCAGAGCACAGTGGCACCCAGTGATGCTCCCCTCCCCACAGCCTTTGCATCTGCAGCTCCTTGGCATCTCCCTGGCATCTCCCAGAGCACCCGGAGCCAAACACAACACAAGCAGCGCCTTTGGGGTGCAGCCCACAAGAGGAGGCAGCTCTGCTGCTTCACAGGAGCAGATGGGGACCCCCCCCAGCTCTACTCCTCCCAGCTCAGCTCCAGGACCCCCAACACCCCCTTCCCCAGGCTGATGCGCATTTGGGGCTGTCGCAGCTGCAGCCTGGCTGCTCCCCAGGGTGCTGCCATAGACGGCATTCACCCATCACAGAGAAAACTGCTTCTTGGGCCATGGCTTGGCCGTGGGTATGGGTCTCATGGCCAGTGATTGCTAAAGGCTCTGCTGGCACAAGGTCAGCCCCACCAGGCGGGTGTTGGAATTCTGGAGCAGGGGTGAGGCGGGCACAGGGGATGCAGGATCAGCCCCCTCCATCGTTGCCTGTTGACAGGTTTGCTCCTGTGAAGCATCCATCCTTTCAGGCACAGCCTCTGCTGCTTGGCTTGGGATGTGGGGCCTTTGGGTCTTGCAGGGTGATGTGGAGCTCAGCCTTGCCTGTCCAAGGGTCCCCAGTGATGTGTCCATGGAGTTGAACACCCTGGCTTGAGGGCTCAGGGGCAAGGAGGGTTCGTTCCTTCCCAGATGCCAGCCTTGGAGCTCTGGTCTCCACACAGAGCAATGGCTGAAGCTATTTTCACCCCTGCGATGGGACACACGTGCCCTGCTTCAATTTAGCACCCCCGCACCGGGAGGCAGAGATGCTCTGCTGCAGGATGGGAGGCAGAGCTGGTAGCTGGGGTGCATCAAGTTTTGCTGTGCCTCCTCATTCCCGCCTGGGCTGTCCTTAGCAGCGAGCTCAGCACGGGGCTGTGAAGCCACGCTGCCCTGTTTCCCCCATGGGTGCTGCAGCTGGGCTGGCCCCAGGGGCCAGGAGGGACTGCCCAAAGCTCAATGGGATCCATGGCACTGCTGTTTGGCTTTAGCCGCCTGCCTGGGGGAGCCTAAACCAACAAACACTGCAGAGCAAAGGAACGTTTCCTTGCTTCTGCCTGGTCAAGTGGTTTCCTGTTTTCCAAGCAGCTCTTGCAGCAGCACTGGGGCAGAGGACTTGTCTGATCCCAAGGCAGAGCCTCACCAGGAAGACATCGGGCAGTGAAAGGTGTCACAAAAGACTGGCTCTAGGATCAGCTGCAACCTTTACCCGGAGCAGGAGGCAGCATCACCTTCTTCCCCTTGGGCTGAAAGCATCTTTCCCCTCCTTTACTGAGCATTGGCAGAGTCTGCCCCAAAAGCCAGCCTGCGGTGCCTGACCCATACAGAAGAGATGGGCAGAGAAGATGCTGACACACTCTGTGTGTCACTGCTTGACTCAGTCCTGGCTCCTCATGGAAGACAGGAGCCATCCGGGCCTCCTCAGGGTCCATCCTGGATCCTTTCATGCTCAGCCATCCCTGGCAGGGACAGGAACATAAACCAGGCCCTTGCAGGAGCAGAGCCAGGCAGTGCTGCAGGATGCAGCCCATCACACAGCACATCCTCCCTGCCCGCAGGAGCAGGCAGCAGGGCCCCTGCCCCACACATGCCCGCAGGCTGCAGCACTGGAGCGGCCCCAGAGCCCAGCTGAGGTGACTCCCATGTCTGGGAAGAGAGACCCACAGGAACGGGCAGGCAGAGCTGCAGGGGGGCTGTGAGAGGGGGGGGATGGCCTCTGGCAGGGGTGATACCACCAAGGGATGTGATCTCCTGCCATGTCGTGGGACCATAGGATCCCAGAGTGGTTCAGCCTGGGGAAGAGAAGCTGCATGGAGACCTCAGAGCAGCTTCCAGTGTCTGAAGGGGGCCTATAGGGATGCTGGGGAGGGGCTCTTCATTAGGGACTGCAGTGACAGGACAAGGGGGAACGGGTTCAAACTGAAAGAGGGGAGGTTTAGATTTGATCTAAGGCAGAAATTCTTTGCTGTGAGGGTGCTGAGGCACTGGAATGGGTTGGCCAGGGAGGTTGTGAGTGCTCCATCAGTGCCTGGCAGTGTTCAAGGCCAGGTTGGATGAAGCCTTGTGTGCCATGGTTTAGTGTGAGGTGTCCCTGCTTATGGCAGGGGGGTTGGAACTGAATGATCTTGAGGTCCTTTCCAACCCGAACTATTCCATGATTCTATGTTGAAGGGACCTTAAAGTTCATCCAGCCCCAGCCCCTGCCACGGGGCCACCTTCCACCAGAGCAGGTTACTCCAAGCCCTTGTGTCCAACCTGGCCTTGATTTGTCCTCTGGTGCTGAAAGCCCCATGGTCCTTTCCCCCACCTGGCAGTGAAGGTGCCCCTGCTCCGAGGCATCTGAGGTCTCCTCCTGGCCCCAAAAGCAGAGGACCCAAACCTTGCCATTTCCCATCTTCTCCTTCAGATCTGGGGCACCCGTGGCTTCCAGCACCGTGGCTTTGCCACAGGGAGCGACAGAAATATCCCTGATACCTGGAGCTGGATTAAAGCAGGCTCGGTGTGCGCTGGGGGAGCTGCACCGTGCAGGTCCCATCCGCTCTGCATTGCTGCCCTCTGGCTGCCTCCGCACATCCGCGGCTGGAGGGATGGGATCTGGCCTGGCTGTCATGGGGTGAGATGCACCCCAACTCAAGACCCTGCCTTTGGGAGCAGATCGAAGTGGTTTGGTGCATCACCGGCCTGGGGGTGCTGGCAGCCCAAACCTACAGCATCGAGGGCTTGAGTTGAGAGAGTTGGTCTCATCTGCACATGCAATGGTGATCCTGGCTGCCCAGGATGTGCCCTGCTGGGCTTAGACAGCCTTGGTAGGATTCAGGGTGAGAAGGCTATGCTCAAGGGACAGCAGGGGATAACAGGAAATGGCAATGGATTCACAATTCCAGGAGATAGCAAGGTTTTTTTACCTTAAAAAGATGTTTTAACAGAATGAGGAAAGCAACAAGGAAAGCTCAAGAAAAACCTGGCTTTCAGTAAAAGATCTGACAGGGCTCAGCTCTATTGTTTGCCCAAGAAAAGGGGAAGAGGCCACGAGGATGAGTTATGCAGGTATCATAGAATCATGGAATGGTTTGGGTTGAAGGGACCTTCAAGCTCCTCCAGCTCCAACCCCTGCTCCCATGGGAAGGGACCCCTTCCATAGAGCAGCTTGCTCCAAGCCCCTGAACCTGGCCTTGAGCACTGCCAGGGATGGGGCAGCCACAGCTTCTCTGGGCCATCACCCTGGGCCAGCGCCTCAGCACCCTCCCAGGGAACAGCTTCTGCCTCAGAGCTCAGCTCAGGCTCCCCTCTTTGGGCAGGTTCAAGCCATTCCCCTTGGCCTGGCCCATCAGGCTCTTGGCCCAAGCACCTCTCCAGGTTCCCTGCAGCCCCCTTAGGCACTGGAGCTGCTCTAAGGACAGCTGTATCCATCAGCAGCTGGGAACTGGAGGATTCAGACTCTTGGGTTGCCTTTCTCTGTACCACTGGTTTCAGACAACCCCAGCTCATCCCCACCTCCAAGCATCCATGCAGGAGCTGCTTGCTGGCACATCCTCCCTGGCCAGCACCATGCAGCAGCAAAGCCCTTTGGCCCGGGTAGCTGCATCCACCGGTCCATCCGATGCCGGGGCCAGATGGCACAGTCAGCATCACACGTATGGGCTGGTTTTTAGCGAGGGTAAGAAACTTAGCCCCCGTCGAGGGACAAGCTCAGCATCTGTTTGACTTGTTGAACCTATTTCTGCACCGGACGTTGCCTGAGAGCGGGCTATTTTTAACCACCCCTGCGTTACTGTGCTCTTTCTGGCTGCTGTCACAGGCTCGGATTGGATCCGTGTGCTCTTCACAAAACACTCACCGCTGATCCCAGACCAGATAAGCCTACAGAAAGCCAGCACCACTTCCCCTGGGCCCAGCGCCGCGTGGGCACAGGCTGTCTCGCAGCAGAAATGGAAGTGACTGCTTGCTAACCGCTTCCTTTCCTTCTGAGCATCTCCCTCCCTCCTGCCTGTCCTGACAAGTTTGCTTCCTGTTATTGGTACCGGTCCATGCACCCTCCGAGCTGTCCCCCCCACACTCAGTGACCCCCCCCCAGAACACAGCCCTGGGGGGTGCAGAGCAAACCCAACCCAGCTTGGCTGGGGCAGGCTCAGGCCTTGCTGCTGGGTGCCACAGGCTGCAGTGTGCCAAGGGAGCCTGGGTGCAAGCAGCACAAGTCTGCAAGGTCCCCAGGCCTGCTTCATAGGGAGCTGCCTTGTCCCGGCTGCTCTGGGGATGGGGAGGAGCTGGGGAGTTCCTGCTCCTTGGAGCCTCCCTCCTGCACACAGCGCTCACTGATGTCAACATCAAAAGGACCTGGAGCTGTTGGAAAAAGGCCAGAGGAGGCCACGAGGATGAGCAGGGACTGGAGCAGCTCCCATACAAAGACAGGCTGGGAAAGTTGGGGCTGTTCAGCCTGGGGAAGAGAAGCTGCGTGGAGACCTCAGAGCAGCTTCCAGTGTCTGAAGGGGGCCTATAGGGATGCTGGGGAGGGACCCTTCGTTAGGGACTGTAGGGACAGGACAAGGGGTAACGGGTTCAAACTGAAAGAGGGGAGGTTTAGATTGGATCTAAGAAAGAAATTCTTTGCTGTGAGGGTGCTGAGGCACTGGAATGGGTTGCCCAGGGAAGCTGTGAGTGCTCCATCCCTGGCAGTGTTCAAGGCCAGGTTGGAGGGAGCCTTGGGTGCCCTGGTTTAGTGTGAGGTGTCCCTGCTTCTGGCAGGGGGGTTGGAACTGGATGANAGGTTGTGAGTGCTCCATCCCTGGCAGTGTTCAAGGCCAGGTTGGACAGAGCCTTGGGTGTCATGGTTTAGTGTGAGGTGTCCCTGCTTATGGCAGGGGGGTTGGAACTGGATGATCTTAAGGTCCTTTCCAACCTGAACTATTCTATGATTCTATGTCAAGCAGATGATGTGGGACAGAGCCTCCTGAGAGGACACACACGTGTGTGGGTATGTGTGTGTATGTGTATGTGTGTGTATGTGTGTATGTGTATGTGTGTGTGTATGTGTGTGTGTGTGTGTGTATGTGTGTATGTGTGTGTGTATGTGTGTGTGNATGCATGCGTGTGTGTATGTGTGTGTATGTGTGTGTGTGTATGTGTGTGTATGTGTGTGTATGTGTGTGTATGTGTGTATGTGTATGTGTGTGTGTATGTGTGTGTGTGTGTGTGTATGTGTGTATGTGTGTGTGTATGTGTGTGTGTATGTATGTGTATGTGTATGTGTGTGTGTCTTGGCCTGGGGCAAGCCGCAGTTTTCTGCCCCCCTGCCCGCAGACACCAAGCTCCCGAGGAGAAACTGAGGCACGCAGCGTTTTCCAGGCAGCCTCGCCAACAGCACAGCTCACCCCGAGGCAGGCAGGGAAGCACAGGACAAGCCCAAGGCACACATGGATGAGTGAGATGCTGCTGTAGCTCTGTCCCCTCACGCCGCGGTCCTGGGTGACCGGGTAATCCCATGGCTCCTGCCATGCTTCTGTGGCTTCTCCTCTGGCATCTGTTGGATAAAGTCTTGGCACCTTGGAGATCTGGCCCCAGATGCAGGCTTAGCTCCCCTCTACCCTCACCTCTCGACTTAGGAGCAATCCTCCATGTGATATAAAGCACGTTCACACGAGGAGAATGCATCTCCCAGCAGAGCTGTTCCTGTGCCAATGCACCTCGCATTAGTCCAACCCCTCTGCCTCGTTGCTGGCCCCACATATGGGCTGGTGGCTCACCTGCTTTGCCTCTCTCTGCCTTTCTGTTTGCGAAGTTGAAGGGAAGCTTGCCTTGTTTGCAGGAGATGCCGGAGGATGTCTGACCCCAGGAACCAAACTTGGTTCTGCCCCATTCAAAGAAGGGGGGAAAACCCCCCAATGAGGAGTTACACAAGACGTTCAGTGATAAAACATCCGTTTGGTTCTCCTTGAGGAGAGCACAGGAGTGCAGGGTTCTGCCGAGCTGAGCCTGGATTGGAAACGAAACAGCAACGGCTTGCTCCGAGCAGCGGCAGGACCATCACCGGCAATGGGGAGGAAGGTCACAGGTCCTCTCCCTGCTCCATCCCAGCTCCATCCCAGCCGGATGCCCAGGGCTCCTGTGCAGCGCTGCCCTGCGGGCTCGGAGCTCCCGCAGCCGCGCCAGCACAGCCTATGCGTGCCAGACGCTTCCAACCGCGGCCCCGAGCGCCGGGGCTGTCCTTGGGAATGCGCTGGAGGAGCGAGCCGTGGTTCTCTGGGAATAGCGCTCTGCAGCGCTGCTTCGCTCGGCTCCCAGCTCCTGCCTGTCCTCAGGCCGGCGGGGAGCCGCGGAGCCCCCTGGTACCGTGCGGTAACTGCATCCCTGCAGCGGCTCTTTGGGATGCTCGGGTCCTTGCGTGATCCTCACGCCCTCCAGGAGGTGATGAGCCAGCTCTGACAGAGTCTGCTTAATCCCCAGCAGCTGCTTCACCTTCAAGCCTATGAAGGATGCTCAGGCAGCAGAGGAAATGGGCCAGTTTCCAAACCCCTGCATGATGTCCTGAGCTCCCAGCAGCAGCAAGACCAGCCCTTCCTGAGCGCTGGACCTAAAGGTGATGGAGGCCGTGGTGTGGTAGGCAACCTCAGGGGAGTGAGACCGTGGGGCAGCATCTGCGTTTGGGTGCTACTTGGGTGCCTGCCTGGGCTGGTGTGACCTTGGGGGTACGCTGCTGTTTGGAGAGGCTGAGGAGAGGTGCTGGGGTGTGTGGGTCAGGCAGAGCGGCTGGGAGAGGAGGAATTTGAGGCTGGGAGCTGCTCTTTGCACAAGGGGAAGTGACCGTAAGGATAGGGCCAGAGGATGCTCAGGGTGCAAGATGACCCCATGGAAGTGGAGTTGTAAAATGCAAGCGACCAACCGGCAAGTATCAGTCAGGGATAAATCCAGATCCCCCTCCCTAAAGTACCAACTCCATAGAGTCCCCCTGTCCTGCTGGGCTTTCTGAAGATACAGCCATAGCTATACAGCCCCTTCAAGACCTGCCACAGACCTCTCCAGTCCCTACATCCCAGCTTGTGATGCTCACGCACAGGTATCCATGGGCAGGGAACACATCCTAGGACCAGCCTGCATCCTTCAAGAGGAGCAGGGTGGCAGCATCCTTTTCCAAGCTGGGGCACAGAGCTGGCCAGGAGCAGTGGGCTCCCAGCTCTGTGCCTTGCATGCCCTGTGCGTGCACGGGTGGCCACCAGTGAGGAAACAGGAACATTCGCTCTGCACATGTGGCTTCATTCAGCATCTCTGAGCACCACGAGGCTTTTGTGGGTGGTCTCTGGGCTGTGCATGGTCTGTGCAGGTCCTCCTGCAGTCAGGAACGAGTGTGGGCACACGGGCGGCACCAACACATGCCCAGTATCCATGGTAGGGTTGGCAATGGGCCCTTACAACCGAGTTCTTTCATCCCACTTAGGACAGGGAACAATTCCTCAGTCCATCCTCAGGCCTGATACCGAGTCCCGTACGGGTATGCAGAGGCTGTGGCATCCTGGCATCTGCTCATAAGGCACAGATGCTGGTGTGTTAGGAGAGTTTGCTCTCCAGGATAAAGCTGCTGTGCCCAGCACTTTGCTCTGGAGTTTGGGCCCTCTGATTCCCTAGCTCTTGGGTGTAAAGGGGCACTCACAGGGTCTCCCATGGAACACCAGGGAACATGTCCCGCATCCCCTTGCAAGCCCCCGGGCACTCACAGACAGCTCAGTGATGGCACCGCAAATCCCAGATACAGCTCTGGTCACCGCAATGAGCTGGGCTGGAGCTGGCCCGAGGCAGTGGAGCAGCCGGGGGATGCGAGGCCCGTGGTGGCTGGGGGGATGCGGCAGGGTGGGATGAAGGAAGCGGAGAGGAAGGAAGCCCGCAGTGTCCCTGCGCTGAGCCTGGGCAGGAACAAACAGGAAGAGTGGCAGCGCTGCGGCAGCAGGCACTGACAGGAAGGATGTGCAGTGCCCAGACCTGTCCTACCTGAGCCACCGCCTCCCCACACACATCCCCTTCCCTGCTCTGCCGGGGTTCCCCTGAAATGCCCAAGGATGATGCTGGATGCAGAGGGGTGGTGGAGGGCACCTACCAGGGAATGGGGTAGGCACAAGGACCACACTGTTCGTTCCAGGCAATGAGGGGGAAAGGCTCCAAGTGTTGGCTTGCCCCATGGTGGGATGGGGATCCTGGGTAAAGGGGACACCAGGGAGACAGGGATGGGAGGACTCCAGGTTGGAAACAGGGGCTTGGAGCACCCTGCTCCGGTGGAAGGGGTCCCTGCCCGTGGCAGGGGTTGGAACTGGAGGAGCTTTAAGGTCCCTTTCAACCCAAACCAGGCTGGGATTCTACCATCCTGCTGCACCTCACTGGTAGAAGGGGGCAGTGGGCAGGCCCAGAGGGGTGCAGGGAGTCCCCTTATNCCGTGGCAGGGGTTGGAACTGGAGGAGCTTTAAGGTCCCTTTCAACCCAAACCAAGCTGGGATTCTGTGATTGACACCTCCTGGCTCCCTGTGGGGCAGGTGAAGCCTGGTGTCCCCAGAGCAGGGCCGGGGCCGTGCAGATGGAGCTGCGGTGCTGTGGCCGGTACATGTGTGGGTGAGTGACAGGGAGGGTGTGCGGAAGAGGGGAGGAAGCGGCAGAGCAGCAGCTCCTTTGATAAGCAGCTTCCTGAATCCTTTCAGACTGTGGCTGTCACCGATGCACGCGGTGCCTGTGCACCCCTGCCGAGACCGAGGGAGCCCCTGCCATGGGCAGCAGGTGGGCAGCCCCCAGCACACCCGGGAAGGGACCCCATGGGGCAGCTTGGGGCAGGGCTGGGACGCTGGGTAGGGTGATGGGTGATGGGACGCTGGGCAGGGTGATGGGTGATGGGGCGCTGGGCAGGGTGATGGGTGATGGGATGCTCAGCAGGGTGATGGGCACTGGGATGCTCAGCAGGGTGATGGGTGATGGGACGCTGGGCAGGGTGATGGGTGATGGGATGCTCAGCAGGGTGATGGGTGATGGGACGCTGGGCAGGGTGATGGGTGATGGGATGCTCAGCAGGGTGATGGGTGATGGGACGCTGGGCAGGGTGATGGGTGATGGGGCACTGGGCAGGGTGATGGGTGATGGGATGCTCCCCCTGCAGCGCTGGCACTGGGGGCTCTTCCAGGGCCCTCCTGCCTGTCAGGGCCTTGGCTGGGTCATGTCCCAAGTGTTTCCTGGCTGGCGGGTGAGGGATGGGGCTGCTGGGGCTGGAGCTGCTGCTGCCTCCGGTCACATCTCCCCTGCTCTCCTAGGGAGCAGCCGCCCTTGCCCTGCCTGGCAGAGGATGCTGCAGCAGCACAGTGCCTCTAGGGCACCCTGCATGGGGCATGTGGATGGTGTGTGTGGCAGCGGCAGCCCTGGCCACCCCCAGAAGTGCTATGGGGCAGCAGGGAGTGATGGGGAACAGCTCCTGTCTGAGCCATGCTCCCAGATGGCATAGCCACAGAGGGAACCCAGCTCTCTGGAGGACCTCCCTGAGCTGATGGGGTAGCTGGGGTCACACCTGTTCACAAGCAGGAGCTCCAATGCCAGAGCATCCCATGTCCCTTTGGATCTGTTTCCTCCTCATTGAGGGAGCTGGGGATGGGAAGGAGCTTCCCAATCCCATGGTGCTGCCTGTGTCGTGAGGAGCTCTGCCCAGAGCATCACCTGCATCTCCATGTCCCTACAAGATTCAGTCCTGGGGCTGGTGGAGCCCGGCCACCCTCCCCCAGCAGCGCTGCCCCATCGCCTCTTGCTCAACCACCCAGATAAAGCAGTTTCCTCTTGACAGTTGCTGAAACCTGAGGGATGGATGAGGCTGCCCCAGCGCCATCCCTCCCTTGTCAGAACCATGAGGCTGGCGAGGGTGCCTGACCCTGTGTTTCCCAACAGCAGGAGCTGGCCATGCTCCTTGTGGTGTCTCAGCCCACCTCGCCTCACCTTGCCAATGCTGCTGTGCTCATGCTCTCCCTCCTCCCCACTAGGCCGCAGCAGGGACATGGGAAGCAGTGTGTGCATCCCATGGATGTGGAGAGCATCTTGGACCAGTGCACGGGGCCTGGGTGTCCTCCCCTTGGTGCAAGCAGGTGCCATGCCCAGTGGGTACCCCTGTGGCCTGCAGTGCTGTGGGCATCCCAGAGGGTGAACACGCTGGGATCTCTCCCTGTGCCACCTGCCTGCATGCAGGGGTTTTGGGGTGACCGGTGACTTGCTTAGGGACCATCTGCTGGGGGTGGAGGGGGTGCAAAGCATCACAGCATCCCTCAGATCTGCCTTTTCTTTTGCAGCCGCTTCCCCTCTGATGGCTGAGGCCCCCTGCATCCTCTCCCTGCGCTTCAGGACCAGGGCTTCGTGGCTGCCGCAGCATGGTACAATCCTGCTTGCTGTGTTCCAGAGCTCCTAGCTGCAGCCTGACAGCGCGCCCGGCCGGGACAGCCATGGACAAGGACAAGCCCAGTCCCCCTGCCAAGAAGCACGTGCGGCTGCAGGAGAGGTGAGGGGCTGCAGCCTGACCCCTGCGCTGCCCGCTCAGCACAGGTACCCACAGCACTGCTCATCCCCACGGCTTGGACCTGCCCAGGCTTCCCTACCCCGGCCCATCCCTGCCTCCTGCTGCCCCCCAGCTTGTGCAGATGGCAGCAAAAGGTGAAATGCCCCAGCTTGTTCCTTGTTCCTCATCCCCTGCATCTTCCAGGCTCTGCCTTTCTTATCATGGAATCATAGAATCATAGAATAGTTTGGGTTGGAATGGACCTTAAGATCAGCCAGGTCCAACCCCTGCCATGGGCAGGGACACCTCACACTAAACCATGGCACCCAAGGCTTCATCCAACCTGGCCTTGAACACTGCCAGGCACTGATGGAGCACTCACAACCTCCCTGGCCAACCCATTCCAGTGCCTCAGCACCCTCACAGCAAAGAATTTCTTCCTTAGATCCAATCTAAACCTCCCCTGTTTCAGTTTGAACCCGTTCCCCCTTGTCCTGTCACTGCAGTCCCTAATGAAGAGTCCCTCCCCAGCATCCCTATAGGCCCCCTTCAGACACTGGAAGCTGCTCTGAGGTCTCCACGCAGCTTCTCTTCTCCAGGCTGAGCAGCCCCAGCCTGGCTCCATACAAGAGGTGCTCCAGATCCCTGAGCATCCTCGTGGCCTCCTTGCTCCAACAGCTCCATGTCCTTTTTATGTTGAGGGCACCACAACTGCACCCAATGCTCCAGGTGAGGTCTCATGAGAGCAGAGCAGAGGGGCAGGATCAGCTCCTTGGCCCTGCTGGGCACGCTCCTTTGGATGCAGCCCAGGATACGGTTGCTTTCTGGGCTTCATCCTCTCTTATTCTCTGCCTGGCTTTTGCTCAGTGCTGTGTGATTCCCACTGATGGTATGGCAGGATGGAGCACAGAGGCTCAACCAGGGACCCCTTTGCCGTACAGGAGGGGCTCCAGCATGTCGCTGATGCTGGACATGAGCCTGCTGGGGAGCGTGGAGCCCATCCAGCCCGTCTGCACGCCGCGGGACATCACCCTGCAGTTCCTGAGGACATCCAGCCACGTGCTGCGGCCGGAGGAGCTCCAGCAGCGCACCCAGAGCCTGACACAGCTCCAGGAGGAGTTTGCGGTGCGATGCTCCCCTCCTCTCCCCTTCCTCACAGGAGGCACTGCAGTGATGGGGCTGGGGAGGGTGGGAGGGGGGACGACAACAGCACCAAGGGAAGCTCAGAGCCCAGCGGTGCCAGGGAAAGGGATGTGGACAAACAGAGGTGAGGGAGGCCTTGGGTATTCCCTGCCTGCCCACTCCCTGGGGCACACAAGTCCTGTTTGTGCCCCTGTGGTGACCTTCCAAGCCAGGCTCTCTTTAAGGTGTCCCCTACCTCTGGAGTAAGGACAGGGCTCATCCAGGAGCTGGGACACTGTCAGGTCTCTGGGTTAGCCTCGTGTCCCCCCCATGAGGGAACACAAGCAGCAGCAATGGGGTTTCCTCATCGTCGTGCTCGCCCCTTGCAGAAAATCCCACCCAACTTTGTGAGTCCGGAGGAGCTGGAGATCCCTGGACGTGCTTCCAAGGACAGATACAAAACCATCCTCCCCAGTAAGTGCCGCTGCATCCCCTTACCTCCCATTGGAAAGATGGTGGCGGGTGTTCCCGGCTGTTCGTGCACAGTGCGCTGGGGGGAGCTGCTCCCTGGGTTGTATTCCCAGGATGAGCTGGGATGGTCCCTGCCATGCTCATGTCCCAGGGGAATGGCACCGGGGGTGTAAAGGCTGAGAACGTTACAGGAGGACTCGTTTGGGCTCTGCTCAGGCCCTGGGGGTCATTGCCTGGCAGCTGAGTTACCCCACATCTCACTGCTGTACCCTGCCATGGCAGCGAGGTTGAAGTGGGGCAAGAAGGGGCTTGAGGGAGGGTGCAGACAGCTCTGAGCTGGAGGACTCAGCCTCACCTGTGGAGCTGAGGCAGGGAGGATGGACAGGGTCAGGGTCCTGAGGGGCTGCCTTCTGTGTCTTGCAGATCCTGAGAGCCGGGTCTGCCTCCGGAGGGCAGGGAACCAGGAGGAAAGCAGCTACATAAATGCCAACTACATCACGGTGAGCATCCTGCCTGCCTTGGTCCCCCAGGTGCTGCAGCACACAGCATCACAAGGCATCAGGCTGTAGAGCCTTTGGTGCCACACTGGGACCCGCACGCCGGAGCACACACTGTGCCCATCACTGCGCTGGCGGCCTCAGGACTGGTGGGACACAGCTGGGACTATCCCAGGTCCCAGCCAGAGCAGGGCTGGATGGGCTCTGTTTGTCCCTGGGGAAATGCCTGCAGTGAGGATGCTGCTCCCTGCATTTCTGCCTTCACCAGGGTGTCCATCACCCTGGGTGTCATCACCCCAGCAACCTGGGGATGCTTGCAAAGACTTTGGGGGCACATGGCTTGTTTCATGGGCTCTCTCCTGAATTGTGAGACCAATAGGATGGAGAGGACATCCGGTAGTTTCTGATGGGGTCTATAAAAGCATTTCAAGGACAGGTTTAGCAGGAAATGGCCTGTGTGCCTCAGTCTGTAGAGGAAGAAAAGCACCATGAGGGCTGGAGCGGCCTGGAGGCAGGCTCCCCCCACCCATCAGGGTCCCCCTGCACCATCACCATTGGACCATGCTCTTGGCAGGGCTATGCAGGACGGCCCCGGGAGTACATTGCCACGCAGGGACCCATGCTGAACACCGTGAGCGACTTCTGGGAGATGGTGTGGCAGGAGGAGGTGCCCCTCATCATCATGATAACCGAGCTGCAGGAGCACAAGGAGGTACCGCCAAGGGGTGATCACAACAAGGGAGGGTTCTGCAAGACCAAATGTGGGGTCTGAGCAGGTTCTCGCCCCTCACACATGGAGGTGGAGAACCCCAGCGCTGCCGCCTTGGCCCCCGTCCTCCTCACATGCTCTGGGCATGCTTTGCCAGCAGGATAATAGGATAAAGGGATTGGGGCAACCTCTGGGAGAGGGAGGGGAAGCAGCAGACAGCAGCATCTCTCCAGCCCTGAGCTGCTCTGCTTCTAGGCTGGGAGCTCTCAGCCAGGGGATCCGGGCTGGGATGGGAGCAGCAGCGCCCTAAACCCTGGCTCTGTCCAAGCAGCACCTGCATGGGGGTACTCCCTCTCTCTGTCCTGGTAATGTCCTGCCTCCCTTCCCTCAGAGCATCCCAGTGTCCCCACCGCAGGCTGGGCACCTCGAGCATCAGCACGGCCCAAATCCTGCTCTGTTCTTTCAGAAATGTGTCCACTACTGGCCCCAGAAGGAGGGCACCTACGGCCCCTTCACCATCCGTGTGCAGCGGGTGAGCGACTGCACGGAGTACGTGGTCCGGGATCTCTCCATCCAGGTGCGTTCCAGCTGCATCCTGGGTGCAGAGAGGGAGCCCAGCAGGGCCTGGCAGTGCCCGCAGCATCCCCAGGCTCTCTGGCAGGAAGGCAGCACCGTGAGAGCAGAGCAGAGGGCTCATGGCTTTGAGAGCTGGGCCTGAGAGGCCCCAGGCAGAGGAGGGGTCTGCAGAGCTCCTGCCTGCCCAAGGATGCCTCTCCTGGGTGAATGGCAGAGGCCCAAAGAGGGACTGAGATGAGATGGAGGCAGGCTGCTCAGCTTGAGCTGGACTTCACCTGGCCCAGCCCAGGAACTGCTCCCACATCCCCATTTCTCTTTCTTCCGTGCTGGGAAAGCTCGCGGGTGAATGCCGCCAGGTCAAACACATCCTCTTCCCTTCCTGGCCGGACCAGCAGACACCGGAGTCAGCCAAACCCTTGCTGCACTTGGTGTCCAAGGTGGAGGAGACTCTGCAGGCTGCAGCCAGCCCCGGACCCATCGTTGTGCACTGCAGGTAAGAGCTCTCCCCTCACCCAAGCCCCTGCGTGCTCCTCACCTTGCGATCGGTCTCTAGATGCAGGAGGGGAAAAGGTGAATGCTCCTGACCTGGTCCTGCTGTGCTGCAGGGGTCCCAGGGTGCAGCATCCCCATAGCAAAGCAGCAGGGCAGCAAAGCAAGGCAGGAGCATGTTCAGCTCAAAGGAGCCTGTGGGTGCTGAGCACAGCTCTGTCTGTCCCGCAGCGCAGGCATCGGGCGGACGGGCTGCTTCATCGCAACCAGGATCGGGTGCCAGCAGCTGAAGGACAAGGGGGAGGTGGATATCCTGGGAATCGTGTGCCGCCTCCGCATAGACAGGTGGGTGCTTGGAGCGCCCAGCTGGGTGCCCAACCTGGAACGAGGGATGTGGGGATGGGCATCACGAGGGGGCACGGGGATGGGTTTTGATGCAAACCAGAAGGGTTGCTGAGAGATGCAGATGGGTCAATAGCAAATGATTCCCCAGTGCCGGGCTGGTTTTCCTGTCGGGGCTATTGCAGCTCTGGGGACATCAGGGCCTGAGGGAGAGGAGAGCGGCTCTGAGCCTGGCAGCCAAGCCTGCTCCTTCCAGCTCAGCCACTACATCCAGAAACGCTCCATTTTGCCCCTTTTCCCTGGTAAAAATCAGAGCCAAATCAGTTGCCGGTCTGCATTGTGCACAGCCCAGCGCTGCTTCTGAGCCTGAATACTCTTCAGAGAGCCCTGGTGCCTATCCCAGAGGTAGCTGGTGAAGCAGGAATGTTTGTGCCCTGGAAGCAGGGAGCCAGGGATGGGGCTGTGGGGTGTGGGAGGTCTCAGTGGGACCTGCCTTTCCCTTGCAGAGGCGGGATGATCCAGACGAGCGAGCAGTACCAGTTCCTCCATCACACACTGGCTCTCTACGCTTCCCAGCTGCTGGAGCCGGGATGCTGCTAACTCCCACCAGAGCAGCAGCAGGAGCATCCCTCAGGATGAGCAAACCCATGGGGACTCTGTGACCCTGGGGACGAGCCAGGTTTGACAGGTTCACCTGAGGGATTCAGTGGGTGCTTGAGGTGCCCGTTGCTGCTGGCTCAAGGCAGATTTCACCTATGGAAAGAAGCTTTGGCTTTTGCAATGAGCAATGGGAACCTCCTTGAGCCGTGCAGAGGAGCTGAAGCCGGGTGAGCACCGGGAGCACTGTTTGCCTTTTAGCTCCATGGGGATGCTCACCCCATGAGACCCAGAGCTGGCAGGATCACCCTGCAAATAACAGGAGCTGCCTCCTGACTGAGCATCACCTGTGGGCAGGGCTTGCTCCAAACAGACGCTGCAATGCTCTTCTTACTAAAGACACCCCTCGATGATGTGGTACAAGAGGGGTGCAGTTGGTTGCCTTCATTACAAGGCTTGCTTTCCTCTCCACCTTCAGCCAACATCTTCTCAACAGAGTAGGGAAAGTTCCTGTGTGCATCTTCAGCTCCACAAGCGATGTGTACCCAATCACCTTCTGTTACACAGCGAGGAGGGATTGAATTGTTGGGGCTGTTTGCTGAAATCAGGACAAAATATTTGGGTTTTGAGGGGTTGTTTTTTCACTGATAAATTCAAGGGGGGGGGGGGGGAAGAAGAGGGAGAAATATTTTGGCTTGAAGAATAGGGATGGAACAAGTCTGTAAAATACATCAAAGCTATTCAAGCCTGGCCTTCAGCTGAGGGATGCTGCACACCCTGTGGGGCAAAGACTGACAAGGACCTGGGGTTGCCTGCACCGTGCCTGCCTGTGCCCACAAGCCCTGATGGGACCCACTCAGTGAATGAGATGCAGGGGAAAAAGAGTCAATCTTATTGCTGAGAGAGCCTGAGCTTGCCCCAAGCATCCCCAGGTCAGGGCTGTGTGCATGGACACCCCCCCCACCACCACCACCACATTGTGGGTACCCAAGATGCAGTTGAGTGGCTGCCCAAGTGTGCCAGTGAGCCTTGCCCAAAGGCAGCTGCTTCTCCCTGTTCTCACTGGCCTTAAGCAGCAAGCCCAGTGGCAGACCAGGTAAAATATCCAGTATTACAGTAACATAATGTATTGCTGAGCCCTGGTATTCCCTATCAGTCCTTCCCACGTGTTTGGAGACTCTCTGGGTAGAGGACTTGGCAGGGCACTATAAAATAAAGCTGTGTTAAGCATCTGATTGCTGCAAGGAGTGGATGGAAGAGTGATGGATAGCGAGAGCCCCTCTGCTAGCACAGCCCATCACCAGGAACAGACCCACTCCCTGCCCTGCAGCAGGAAAAAACCCCACATCTGAACTCATGTCCTTCCCCATTCAGCATCTGGATGGCCCTAGCACAGCCATCTCCCCATCTCCTCATGCCCGATGCCAGGTCAACCCTTCCTCATGCCACTGAGCATGGCTTTATTCAGCTTGCCCACAGCATCCTCCTCCACACATCACCATCAGGCAGGGGAACCTGAGCCTGCAAACTGCACCAAGGCCCAGCCTTTCCCTGTGCTCCCTGCCCAGCAGAACAGGCACCACTGTGGTTTATTCTCAAGAGGAGAGATGTTAGGGCACCAAGAGCTGAGTGAGGGTCTCTGAAGGAGCATGTGGGAGCATCTCTGGGACTGGCAGCCAGGCAGGGGTATTGCTAACCCCCCCTCTCCCCCCTCAGATTCTGATGGGGTTTGCTCCTCATCAGCTCTCTCTGATGCAGGTGATGATCAGTTAAGCAGCTTTGCTGCCCTTCAATCTCCGTTTCTATCAGGCCATTACCACTGCACTATCTCAGTATCTCTCCATCCTCTCTGTATTGATTTCCCAAGCATTCCTCGGGGCTATGCTGGGCTATTGCCTGAGCTATTGCAAAATCCCACGGGAGGGTTCACTGGGTGAAGCAGGATGTTTGGGCTGGGCTGGCTGTGTCAGTCCTGGGAAGCTCTTCACAAAGACCACACCGTGCCCAGCAGGCAAAGGAGAGGGATCCCTCCAAAATGTCCTGCCTCTCCCCTCATCCTGGCCAGGGGTTTAGTAGGGTCAAGGCTGCTCCTGCTCCTCATTCTTCTCCCTTAAGGATGTGTTATCGACCCACATGGTTCTTCCTTCTCATGGTGTTTCTGAGCCTTGCTGGGGATGCAACCCAGACAGCCAGGTAGGGAGCTCCAGTGCTGGGGGCCCTGGCCAGCAGACTCCTGTTAACTGTGTCCCTAGGAGGTCACATCCTGACCAGGATTAGAATTATAGAATAGTCAGGGTTGGAAAGGACCTTAAGATCATCCAGTTCCAACCCCCCTGCCATAAGCAGGGACACCTCACACTAAACCATGGCACACAAGGCTTCATCCAACCTGGCCTTGAACACTGCCAGGGATGGAGCACTCACAACCTCCCTGGCCAACCCATTCCAGTGCCTCAGCACCCTCACAGCAAAGAATTTCTGCCTTAGATCCAATCTAAACCTCCCCTGTTTCAGTTTGAACCCGTTGCCCCTTGTCCCGTCACTGCAGTCCCTAATGAAGAGTCCCTCCCCAGCATCCCTATAGGCCCCCTTCAGATACTGGAGGCCTTCACGCAGCCTTCTCTTCCCCAGGCTGAACAGCCTGTTCAGGAAACCTTCTTTCTCCCCATGACTGCGATTTTGGCCTAGGGCTTCCCAGGCTGGTAATGCATTTCCTACCCTTGTGACAAGTCACCAGGCTGGAGGTTGACTGGGATGCAGTTTCTTTAAGGAACTTGGTTGAGCAACCAAATCGAAACATGCTGGGAATGTAAAATATGCTCTTGTCTGGAGAGGTCCTGGAGCGGTCCATGGAGACCATGCAGTAAAACGTGTGCTATCAAGAGGCAATCTCTGCTACCAACTCGGATGCCACAGGCGTGTTGGGAGAGAGGCCCTGCTCTGGTGTGGGGTCATTCCCTGGGCTGGAAGCTGCTGGGTTTTCTTTAGAAACCCCCCATCTTCAGGCAGAATTGCCCACAGGAGTTGGGCGATGATGAGGTTTTCACTGGCACGAAGAGGAGCTACAATGGAGTTATCACCAAGAGCAAGGATATTCCTGCTTCCTTAGGCCTACCTTTGTGAGTATGGGGATCTTTAGCAGGCTGCGCTATCTCTGAGGGCAAAATGGTTTCTATCTCCAAAACCAAAGCAGCTTCCCAGTGACTTACAGCATGCAATGGAAACTCCCACCACCAATCGTCACGGGCTCCGAGATACCCAGCGCGAGGCAGAGCCAGCCACAGCTCAGTTTCTCTATTGTCTATGCATACATTTGTCTCCGGCAGCCCCAGCAGTGCATTCAGCATCCTGCTCTCTTGCGGGAGCACGTGCAACCTCCTCCACATGTGGATTCTCCCCAGCGCTGCTGGAATAAAGGTCCTGCCTCTTCATCCCGGGGCAGGGAAATTGGAAATCACAGAATCCCAGCCTGGTTTGTGTTGGAAAGGACCTTAAAGTTCCTCCAGCTCCAACCCCTGCTCCCACGAGCAGGGACCCCTTCCATAGAGCAGCTTGCTCCAAGCCCCTGTGTCCAACCTGGCCTTGAGCACTGCCAGGGATGGGGCAGCCACAGCTTCTCTGGGCCATCACCCTGGGCCAGCGCCTCAGCACCCTCCCAGGGAACAGCTTCTGCCTCAGAGCTCAGCTCAGTCTCCCCTCTTTGGGCGGGTTAAGTGTTCCCCGTGTGTCAAACCCCACTTTAGGACTGGTTCAGATCCAGCCTGGATGGAGCTGAGCTTTGTCAGTATTGCACAGCTGGGCTGTGGGCTGCCCTGAGCACTCAGCATCACTGTGGAAGTGCAAAGCAGAGTGAAAGCAGAGCCTGCACATGTACCTAAGGTGCAGGAGCAGTTCAGCACCCCCTTGCAACCCAGCAGAGCTTAGCTGGGTAAAAATGAGGGTGTTTTGAGGCTGCAGGGCCCAGCCTGGTCTCTAAAGGCTGGTGTTGCAGCAGGGTATATAAACATCTTACAGACAGTTTGGTGCCTTTGCGTTGTGCCTCATTCTGCACATGGAAAATTGCTCCTCAGCTCTTGTGACATCGCGGTCCCCCTGATGCACAAAGAGCTGGGGAGCAGATGTGTAAGGGTACAGGAAGGATGGAGGAGCTGTGCTGGGTGCTGCAGGAGTGCTGTTCCAGGGTGTGGGCTCTCTGCCGGTCACAGCAGGGTGCTGGGCACTGCTGGCATAGGGTGCAATGGTAAAGGGGGTGTGGGTGTTCTGAGTGCAGAGGGGCTGCTGGTACAGAAGTGATGCTGGGTGCTAGGGGCAATAGGTTGCTGGGGGGGGGGGGGGGGTGCAGGG